>JAYMSP010004410.1:0-16310 GCA_036897095.1 Plantago elongata
TCCGCTAGGAGGTAGGGAGGTCCGACCCGCGTGTGAGGTCGAGACGGACTCATTTGGAGATCATCAATTGGGTCGGGATCTTGATGGACCGATTTGTTAGTCTTGTTGGAAGAGCAAATTTTGGCCATTACACCGATGATAACATCGAGTTTGATGATAAGTCTCTCAACGGTCTCACATGAATATTGAAGAACAAAAAGATAGGAAGCCAAAGCTCACCAATTCGATTTGTATTTGCATCAAAAACACCAAATGAATGTTTATTGTAATCTTTTTCATATGAGAATAGATTTTTATACCTTTGGATATCTGAATGTTTCAATAGTGTAAAAACTTAATTGCAAGTAACTTATTTAAGCTTGTTTATTGGTGTTTTAATGAAATACATGAATTTTTAGACCTGCCTAATAATATTAGAGTGTAATTTAAAACTATAATAAACCATCTCGAAACTATCATGTAACTCCTTAAAACCATCACACCAAATTAAATTACAAACGTGGTATAAAACTCTAATTGAGTATATAATAGTGACACATTAATACAATCATATCATCTCTTAAAAAATTAACAAGATATGAAAAAATTATAACTGTAACTTTGAATACTAACAATTTAAAACCATAACACAATCTATTAAAATCATAATAAAATGTGAGTCGGTCTTTTAAGAAACTCGGTCGGTCAGACCGTTAAAAACTAAAAAAACCGCAAAAAAACACCAAAAACCATAATTTTTCTATCTTTTAAGAAAATCTTACATTTTCTAAGACTTTGGCTACGAACAAGGATACATAGATTCTTTTTAGAAAATATAGAACATTAAAAAGCATGGACTAACTATGAAATTTTATATCTTTTTATATCTCAGACATATAAATATAGAAAAATAAAATTTAACTAGAGAACACTAACTAGCGCTCTCCTTATCTTTGATTTAACAGTCCTATCAAATCGTCAAAGGCAACATGATAGTCATTTTTTCACCTTATGAAACTTTAAATTATTAACATACAAATAATTATAAAAAAACATAAATTTTATCTTTTATTTTTTGAATTACTCTATTTTGTGTTTTAGTAATTTTACATATAATACAAGTAAACGTGTAAATGTTTAATTGCTTGATTTTCATCAGACTCTAACCTCCTCCCCTTTTCAATTACACCACAAACACCTAAGACACCACAAACCCCTCCATAATTACAGGACCTCCGATAAATATTTTTGTTACCATGAAATCTCTTAACTGAGCTTTCATGATGGAAGCTCCTCGGTCGAACTCCCACGGTGAAAGCTCGAACAGAGCTTCCAAAACTGTAAGCAATTGTTGAAACTTGAAATAAGATCTAAGTTCCAGTGAAGTAGTTGGTCTTCTTTATTTTTTTATGTATAATAAATATTTTTGTGAAACTTTTTATTTTTTGATTTTGAATTGTTTTAATTATATTTTGTTCATAAAGTCTCATAAGAGACGGTCTCTAGATAAAGTATCTTGACAAGACTTTATTACAATTAACCACTTTACATTACTTTTTAACATAATTTCACGGATCCTACCCGACCCGACCCGATAGGCTATAATGGTTGGTTATATAAACTCTTTTCAATAGTTTTTTTTTAATATTTCTTTCTCTTTTTCCCTTCACCTCTCACGTTTTTCTATTGTTTAATCTTGATGCTTTCACCTCTGATTTTGTTTGAGACTTGAATGTAAGTGTATGTTCGAGATTATCTTCGTGATTTTGTTCTTTTTCGTTACTTTTATGCTTTCCCCACTTGTTAGGGTTTTTTTGTTCTGATTTGGGGATATTTTGTTTGGTTGTTTATCTAGGTTTTGCAGTCATTCGTGCTAAATTGGTTGATAAGAACAACATGGAAGGTTCGACGGATGGTAGCCGGAACCAAATGCTGAAGGTAGGAACTTGTGATGAAGGTTTTTCTCATTTTTTCGTGATCTGGACATTTTTCTGTGTTGACTGCGGATGTAGGGAACACAGGTTTTTCTTCTTGGTGATATTTGTAAGGAATGCTTGAGATCATGGGTAAATTCGTTTGAAACATGGGTTACTTCTTTGATATAATGCTCTATGAGAACATTTTTTATGTGTTCACTCGAAAAATTACTAATGAATGTGGTACCTGATTAAGCACATGGAGATGTTTAATTGAAAAAAAATTTCAATGGCCTGAGTTGATGATGATATTTGTTTTCAGTTTGATTTATTTTTATTTGTTATTAACATAAGTTGTTTGTTTGAAAACATGGGAAATATTCTACATAACATACATTTTTATGTTGTTCCATAGGTATAAAAAAGGGGAATACTGCATGCTCAAATCATTTCAATAATGTGTTTGGCTGCTATAAATGAGTGGAGGGAAGCATTTACTGATTAATGTAGCTGAGTTTGTCGATTTGCTAAAAAAGAACTATAGTTCTAAAAAATTTAGAACTATGCATATTATGTTGAGGAGGACTTGTGACAGGAAGGCTTCTGAAAAGATAAAGAAGCAGGAGGAAAAAGGCTTGACAAAGAAGGATGTTGGTTCAAGTGTAATAAGTTAAAATCATGTTGTTATATATTTAAATCATGTTGTTATATGCTATGATCGTGGTTCTCAAGAAAAACTTGAGAACATGGTTTAATCTTTTGAGATCATCGCGCAATAAGTTGAAATCATAATGGTATATGTTAAGATCATTTTTTAAAGAAAACTTGAGAACATGGTGCAATACATTTAGAGTATGTGTAATACGTTGAGGTCATAGTTTTAATCTTTTGAGATCATGGATTAATAGGTTGAGATCATGGTGTTAAACGTTGAGATCCTGGTTTAATATGTTGAGATCATGACAGAGATGATTGAGTACATGGTTAACATGTTTGAGAACATGGTACAATAAAATTGAAGAATTATTGAGACCATTAAATGCTTAACATAGTGTTAGAAGTTGTATACTAAGTTCTCATTACACAAAGTAGTGAATTAATATCAAATATTTATGTGGATCTTTATCTCCAAACTCGGTGGTGATTGGTTGCTTCCTTTCAAGTTTGTCTTTGCCTCTGTGTTGTTTTCTTCCTTTTGGTGTTGATAAATTATGGATCTTGTTACTCTTGTTGAAGCACAACATGTTGAGTACTTTGATATACCTTCCCATGGGTATCAAGCCTCGATGCACATTTTGTGTATGAGAATCCAATTTTTGCATCATATTTCCGATGTAAAACATATCATCCAACTTATTTGTTGTTCGTCCTACCAACCTCCCGGCAATGTTAAAGTCATCATCAATGGACACGGTGTTGAGTTGATAATAACATGGCTGCACAAGTCAATTAACACATTAAATCTCTTCACATGACATTATGGGTTGCATTACAGGAATCATGGAGCATATGTAAAAAATCATGGATCAAACTGTAGAAATCACGGATCAAATAGCAGAGAACGTGGAATGTCATGGAAACAATAAATCAAACACTACATTGTAATCATGGGTTATACTGCAGAACACATGAGTCAAATAGCATAGAACATGAAGTATACTACAAATACGATTTTCATATGCACCTAGCACAACTATTTCATAGCAAATATGGAGAATATTACGCATAACATATGCAAAATTATAGAGAATGTGGACTACACTGCAAAAAAAAAAAATCACATGAACTAAGCAACTATTTAATAGCAAACATAGTGGATGTTGATGAGAACATCGGGTATATTGGTGAGAAGATAGTATATATACGTAAGAACATATGGCACACAATAAAAAATAGAACTCAATATGATGTTGTAAAAGAACATAGCACAAAACGAAAGTCAGGTTTTAAGTGAAAACATATGACATATTCTAGAGAACATGAGTAGGATCGATGAAAACATAGAACATATACGAAAGAACATGAAAACGTTGTATACCTGGTTTTTTTCAGATCTGAGTTCATCATTGTGATCAGGTTTTGAATGAAAACGTCATCCGTTCATTTATTTCATCTTCGTTATCTACTATAACATGAATCGGTCGGTGTGTACATCAATGATTTGGAATAATCAACATAAAAACACAACATATTCATCTAAATTTAATGAAATTGAAGACATACGTGTTTGATCTACTTTTTTGCAGCTTTTGGATGTTGGAGCTTGAATGCCTAGTGATATATCACCTTCCGATGATCGATTCTGACAAATTTGAGGGTTGAATCTCGAGTATTGAGTTGAATCGAGCCGAAAAACTCCCATAAATCATCAATTTTATGTAGATTCTGAAATTGTAGTAGCTCAACTTTGATTTTTCATAAACTTAGATGGAGAGATGAAGATCGCAACTCAGTAGCTCATATGGAGAGGTGAAGATCGCATCTAAAAGATAGAAGCTCTGATCGATCGTTAATGGCGATCGTAGAGAGAGAAAGAAGAATCAAATGAATGAGTGTGAGCTAATATGAGCTAGGGTTTTAGTTTGGCTTTTATATTGACCCGTATAACTTAGTCCAATTTGCATTACTATAGTTCGACCCAACTTCTGGCCCTTGGGTTGTGGTGTTTTTAACAACTAGTTATTAGTTGGGGTTAATTTGTAAAGTATGTCTCAAGGTCTTTATCTAAGTGGTGTCTCTTAAGAGACTTTCTCTATTTTGTTAATTTAAAAGAGAGGAAGTCTCCTAAGAGACACCCTATAGATAAAGACCTTAAGACATACTTTCTATATATTACAAACTAACCCCAACTAATAACTAGTTAACAAGCACTACCCAACCAAGGCTAGAAGGTGGGTTGGCCTATAATTCGCGGGTCGAACTATCATATACGGGTCAATATTAAAGTAAAAAACCCTAAGCTGAAACTGTCAGCTCACAATCATAATGATTCCGTTTTCTCTCTCTTATTTCTCTCTCTATCGCCATTGACGATTTTCTGAGCTTCTAGCCTCTGAAAAACTCCGATCTTCGTCGTCTCTGCATCTAACATTGTGAAATGCGATTTACAGAGCTTCTGAGTTGCGATTTTGTGAGCTATTCGCTATTTTATGCGAATCGGAGTTGCTACGATCGATCAACGATTTTCTGAGCTTCTAGCCTCTGAGAAGCTCTGATCTACGTCGTCTCTGCATATAACATCATGAGCTGTGATTTTGTAAGCTAGTTGCTATTTTCTGAGCATCGGAGCTGCTGTGATCGATCATCTGAGCATCGGAGCCGCTACGTTCGATCATATGAGCTTCCGACTTGCAACGATTGTATATCTCGCCGTAACTACTGCGAAAATCGCAATAGCAACTGCGAAATCTCAAAGGTTAGAGTTGTTCTATGTTTTTTTTGTTCGTTTAAAAGCTATATCGATTGCTGTCATTGATCTACATCGAAAATATGATTCAGATTTTGATTGGAAAAAAATCAAGAACTGAGGATCCTGCTGAACCTGCACAAAATCAAACTACACGTCATGTTCTATGATATTTTCTACATTGTTTATGTGATTACATGTTATAGTTGTAGTATATTCATGTTCTCTGCATTTCACACCATGTTGTTATGCTAACTAGTTCTTATGTGCCATGTAGTATTTGCCAGTATGCCTATGCCATGCTCATTGTCATATGATCCATGTTCTCTACATTCAAACCATGTTGGCATGATAACTAGTTAGCATGTGTCATGTAGTACTTGCTAATATGCCTGCGACATGCTCACTGTCATATGATTCATGTTCTCTGCATTTTAAACCATGTTAACATGTTTTGCTTAACTTGTATAGCCATAGTTGTTGCTAACAACTTAACCACCGTATCCATTGGTGATGACTTCAACATTGGTGGGAATTTCAAAGGAATAACGACAAACAATTTGGATGTCATGCATGATTTGTATCAAAGACTTGCTGCAAGAATCAGGTTCTCTTTCGAAAGATGCACGTCAAGGCTTGATCTTGGTTATTTGTACCATGATCTCAATATTATGTTATGTGACCTAATTAACTTTGTTTTTTTGTACCATGGTTATTTGTACCATGATCTTGGTTACTTGGACCTTGATTTTATCAACTTTGTTTATGTCTTATTCAATTATATCATATTCCCATGATCTCATATTGTTGTCCTATGATCTTATGTTGTTATCACATGATCACATATTGTTGTCCCATAATCTCATATCTCATAGTATTAACAAAAATGATCTCATAGTAACCCCATTATCTGATAATATTAACCCATGATATTGGGATGTTATCCCAGAACTGTGTACATTATCCCCTGATCTCAACTATTTGATCCATGATATCATATTATTATCACATGATCTCATCTGAGAATATTAACAGTGATCTTGGAATGTTATCCAAGTAACTATGTACATTATCACATGATCTCAGAAAAATAAATAAGTATATCAAAACGCCATAATCTAATAATGTTGGCCCATGATCTCATATTATTAACCCATGATTTCAGAATCTTAGAATAGTACATTAAACAAGAATATCAATATATTAGAGCATTTCAGAATGTACACACATAATCTCAGAATAAATAAAATCATGCTCAGATATGAATTGATTTCAAAGAGAAATAAACCATGAGATCAGAACAAATAACCCATGATATCAGAAAAAAAACACATTATGCCATCAAAAGAACCCATGATATAAGATGTTAATGAGGATTTTGATACAACAACAAACAAACTTATAGTGATACTTCTAACTAAGGTGTTCAATGCATTACTACATATACAAAAGGTCATTCTTACTTCCTCCATTGGTACTTTTTACCTACCCTCCTCTTCATTATTATCAATGTAACATCATCTCCTTCCACGTACAATAGGATTGATGTCATCATCAGCCGACGCCGTCTCTGAAGCTACAAACTTCACCTTCTTAGATCCTTCAGCCTCTGTATTCTCTAATGCATTGGTCTATGCCTCCCTCTTTGCTTGCTTCTTCAACTTATCGTCAATCTTGTTGTCATAAATTGGCCTCAATTTGTAGGTTTGGCAAGGTCAAAGAGCTCTGTGCTCAAAGTACGAAAGCTATTTATATCTATCAATAGTTCATCCCTTCGTTGATTCATGTTGGCCAAGCACAACGTTGAAATGATTTTAGCACGTAGAACCGACCTCTTTGATTTCTACAAAAATATAAACATCCCATGTTAGCAAATAAACACCTCATGTTAGCAAAGAAAAGCCTCATGTCAACATCAACTAAATCAAGTAACGGGTCAATTAACAATGATCTCAATCAGAAAATCATGATCATAACCAAAAACCCCATCATCACGATCAAATAAATTATGATCACATGGCAATAAGAAACATACCATCATAAACTCGGGCGATTGGAATTTTGTCCCGTCCGGAGATTATTTTCGCTACTCTTGCCTTCGTCAATACTCTTCTCGATCATTGTAGTACACAATAACTGTTGAAGTGAGAGAAAGCACAAAATCAATCAGCAAAACCCCTAAAAAAACCCTATCAGGACATGAAAAATGAAAAAAAAAAAAAACAAAATCAGAATCGAAAACACTTACATTGTGATAACGAACGAAAATTACCGCCGGAAACAACAAGATCGAAGCAAAAAACGATAAAATCACGGAGTAATGGAAAAAATTGGAGCAGTTACGAACAAGAGAAAGGAGAAAAAAAGAAGAAATAAAGAAAAGTAGTAAACCCACTCAACTATGAATCCAGGTCAAGCTAGCAGGAGGATACGGAAAATAGAACCAAATCTAATTACAAAGAGGAAAATTACAATATGGTTTGTCTTTAAATAGTTTATTTAAAAACCGTCTCTTATGAGACTTTATGTTTAAAAGAAAGGTGGGTATAGTAATTGACCTTTTTTCTTAATATTGAAATTACATCACTTGATCATAATAGTTACAACAAGCATATTACTTTCGTGATATTACTATGAAAATTAAAAAAAATCGATTTCATATTCGATTACTCTATACTACAAAAACCTATTTAAGAGTCTTGGGGTCTTCTATCGTTAGTGACGATGTTGCCTTGACTAACGTTAGTCACCTATTTTAATCCATCGGATTAAAACTTTAACAGTTGAGATCCAATAATTTCCTATCTTTCGCACTAAGTATTGCAATGGAGTGTCGCTCGTGTCGCATAAGGTGTTGCACTACGTGTTGCTCTAATCACCTACATCGCTTAAATATATTTAAAATATAAATTTTCAAATATCATAAAAAGAAATTTCTTCATATAATCAATACCCCTATTACCAAAATTAAATCTTTAAGCAAAAAATTAAAATTAATAATTAAATTAAAATAAAATACTTTTCAAAGTAGGAGATTAAACAAAAAAAGTTCAATAATAAAAATTAAATTAAAACAATCAGAAAATTTTAATTTAGAGTTCATGTGAATGTTGTCCTCTTTCTCGTTAATTGTCAGCCTTAATTTTGAATAATGTTAATATTTATAATTAATTATAAGTTTTAAGATTATAATTCTCTTGCAAATTATATAATGTGCGTTTAATTATTCTTTTTAAAAAGTTAACGAAAAGTTTAAATTTAAATAACAAGTAGCAGTTGAGGGGATAAAAAATGATAGTAGAGTGTGATATAGAGCAATGATTGAGTGAGATAGAGAATAATAAATATGTATCAGATGTTCATATATTGATTGATAATAATCAAGATGACACCTTAATCGATGGTATAACATTTAAGGAGTATTAACCTTTTTGCAATAATACAAGAGACATAGTTTTGACCCAGAACCTCCTGTAATGCCACAACCTTCAGTCTTCTAGTAATTGACCTATACTATATAATGTACTACTTAGTACTATAAGTTGAGAATTCTATCCTAAAATATGTTTCTAGATTCTGGTTCGTAGTCAAAAACTTGATTCAACTCTTCAGTCTTCTGGATGATGTAAATAAGAAAAGAAGTCCAGTCATAGGAAGGTAAACAATATTTAATCCCGTTTCAAACGGATTACATGTATGCTCTATCACCATTCAACAGAATATGTTACTTACTAGTGGTTGGTCTAAATTTAGCCCAAATAACTCGCAGGAATATGCATGAAAAGTATAAATCAATTCCCAAAAATTCAAAAGAAAAAAAATAATAACCCTGAAAACAAACGCATATAGACAAGTTTCCAGGGAGAAAGGAAAAAACCCGGACCTCATCAAGAGGTCCCTGTGATTGTGATTTGTGAACAATCAAACAAGGAGGGAGAAAAACTGCACTTTTTGCTTGGATTCAGAAGAAATCGATACTCGAATATATATATATTTTTGCCCAGGATTGGAGAAATAAAGCAAGAGATGGTTGTAGTTGCCATAGACAAAGATAAAAGCAGCCAAGCTGCATTAAAATGGGCTGCGGAAAATCTCTTGAGCAAAGGCAAAACTGTGACCCTCCTCCATGTTAGAACAAGGGCCTCTCCTACTTCTAGTAATATTCTCTTCATATTTCCATGCTTCTTTCTAATAAATGCGTAACATTTTGATAGATTCTATGTGATATTGTGAAGAAATAACCATCAGAAACTTCATTTCATTTCTGTGGAAATAGTACATGCAGCAAGATCATGTGGTCTACTGTGTAATGAACTAGTAAAACATATATTCGTGCAAATAGGTTGATGGAATATAATCGTGATGATCACATGAACAGTTTTCTGTGAAATTTTGTTTTTCTCATGTCTTGAGACAATATCAATTGATTTTTGCAGATGATAGTTTTGGAAAATCAAGCAAGGTACCTTTGGATAGCCAGGCCAAGGAACTCTTCCTTCCATTCCGCTGCTTCTGCCACCGCAAGGATGTAAGCGAAGATGCCTTCCTTAAAATCCTGTTCATTTTACCAAACTCAACCCCTTAGACTTACAACAGAATTGAAACAGAGGTATAATGACAATATGATTATCTTTTGATGTGTCGTAGATTCAAGCAGCTGAAGTGATAGTGGAAGACACAGATGTAGCAAGAGGCATTTGTGAGTATGCAAGGAACAACTATAACGAGAGCATAGTGGTCGGAGCCCCAGTTAGGAATGCCTTTGTTAGGTAATGAACTCAGCTGTTTCAAATTAAATTTGTATCTTCAATCACAAAGAATTAAATCACCAAAGCACTTACTCACAAATTCATTCGCTCAGAACATTCAAGAGTATTGATATTCCGAGCAGTGTTACCAGAGGGGCACCAGAATTTAGCACTGTGTATGTCATTGCTAAAGGGAGGGTTTCAACTATCAAATCTGCCACAAGTCAGATGCCAAAAGAAACTCAAACAGCCAAAGAAACTCCATCTACCTCACAAAACGCAACTTCTTCTCCTCCGAGTCTGAATGATCCACGCTACATGCAGAGCAATGGCATGCGAGGTGGACTTTTCTTTCATCTCAAGAATGTTAATAATTTATTGACGTTAATCTGACTAGAAAACTTAAATTGTCCCCTAATAGCAGGAATGTCTCTCGAAAGGCAACTTTTTGGAGCTAAGAGCAGCTCAGTAGAGGACCCGGATTCAATCAAGTAAGCTAAAAAAATACACCTTATATGACTGAATGGAAGTTAAACTGTCTTTAGTACGGGATTATAGCAAAATTCCCTATACTATATACAACTTGCCTCTGTTTCCCTATGTTATGTTTATTGCACATGATTCCCTCGTCTCTTTAGAAACTCTATGCCAATATATTGTCATTCAAAAGTACGAAATGGTTCCTTTTCTAGTTCTTTTTGGGATTTAACCATTTAGTGGAAATTCGGAAAGAGGAATTTTCATTTACGGAGTTAAAAATATGTCGGAACCAAAAACAAGTTTTTTGGCTTTGCATCAATTGTTGTTGGACTATTACCAAGCTTGAATCACGAACCAAATAGGGAAAATATAACACGTCGTGATGTCGGTCAATACAAATCCAATGAAAAGATAGGAAATCAATGGTCCATGTAGAAAATCTGATAGAAATTATAACACAAGATATTTTCAAGTTCATGATGTGTAGGCACATTTACTATTTATTAATGAAAGAACTAACATAGTACCTGTACAGATCACCGTTTGCAAGAGGGAACGTTGTGAACAGATCATATGGAGAACTTTCAATGTCTGATACCGACATATCTTTTGTGAGTTCGTCTAGGCCAAGCACTGATCGCATGAATTCCTTGTTGGATTCCGATATGCATCTGCCCCCTCGACTTTCAAACAGTTCAGATACAGATAGTCGGATAAGCTTTGGATCTACCTACTCAAATAATAGCTTTGGGCTCTTTTCATCCAGCTCGGTGGAAAGTGGGGGCCTTTCATGGTCATCATCTCAAAGTTTGGTATGAGCATGCAACACTTGAATGGGTCAAATCTAGGAAATCATAATAAGTCTCAAGAAGCATCACCGTTTTAGAGACAATAATCTTAGACTGATATCCCATGCAGTGTTTGTGCCTAAACAACCCAGTATCTGTAATCCATATAACACAACATAAGAAAGGAAAAACAGATGATTATGCACCTAAATCTGATGTTCACCTGTCCTATGTGCAGGACGATGTAGAAGCAGAGATGAGAAGGCTCAAGCAAGAGCTCAAACAAACAATGGACATGTACAGCACAGCCTGCAAGGAGGCACTCACGGCAAAACAGAAAGTAATAGATTTCAAAAGCATTCAGTTTATATGGATATAGTTAGTGATATGATAATGCAATGTGCTACATCAAAACTTATATATTTGTTTTGGCAAAATAAGGCACTTGAGCTCCACCGCTGGAAAGCAGAAGAACAACAAAAGCTTGATGAGGCTCGACAAGCTGAGGAAGCAGCAAAGGCAATAGCAGAGAGAGAAAAAGAGAGGTGCAGGGTAGCTCTTGAAAAAGCTGAAGCAGCTCAAAAAATGGCTGAACTTGAAGCACAGAAAAGAATAAATGCTGAAAGGAGAGCACACATGGAGTCTGAGGAGAAGAGGAAAATGATTGATAAACTAGTAAATAATGAAGTACGCTATCGCAGATACACAATAGAGGAGATTGAAGCAGCTACAGAATACTTCTCCGATTCTCGTAAAATTGGGGAAGGTGGCTATGGACCAGTTTACAAGTGCATTCTAGACCATACTGAGGTTGCAATAAAGGTTCTGCGACCAGACGCTGCCCAGGGGAGATCTCAGTTTCAGCAAGAGGTACAAATCCCTAGCACAAAAACCCACTAAACGAATTTCAATATGTAATTTGGTTACTAAGCACTGGCTATTCAACTGTGGGCCGGGTCAGGGTCAGGGTGGTAGTTCCTTCTCCGCGAATGCACCTAAGTAGTTTTTGAAGTAAATTAGGGACTGATTGGCTAAGCATTTAAATGCTTCTATTTGGCTCGATCAACAGTGATTTGGCCTAAAGTACACTTCAAATACCCCACTCAAATTCCATTCCAAACACAATTTCACATTCAAATGGGCATTTAAGTGCCATGCCAATCAACCCTAGATTACTTGAAAAGGAAGGGATCGAATTTAAAGTTAAATGCAAGGAAATAATTAAGAATTTGTGGATACAGAGTAAACACCATAAACTAGCAGTAGGATCTCAATTGCAGAAATATGCCAAATTTTAACCACAAAATTTGTAGTTGATATTCCTTGTATTTGTTTGGACCATATATGTATCTACTGTTTAGTTTAGAATTTTTAACTAAAAAATTATTGCATGCTTATTACGAACCATGATGCAGGTTGAAGTACTGAGTTGCATTCGACACCCAAACATGGTTCTCCTCCTTGGAGCTTGTCCAGAGTATGGTTGCCTGGTATATGAGTACATGGCCAATGGCAGCTTGGATGACCGTCTCTTTAGGAGAGTAAACACTCCAGTGCTCTCTTGGCAAGTAAGATTTCGAATAGCTGCAGAGATTGGCACTGGCCTCCTCTTCCTCCACCAGACAAAGCCAGAGCCACTGGTACACAGAGACCTAAAACCAGGCAATATTCTGCTTGACCGAAACTTTGTGAGCAAGATCAGCGATGTTGGTTTGGCCAGGCTTGTCCCTCCTTCAGTAGCTGACACTGTCACACAATACCGCATGACATCTACAGCTGGAACTTTCTGTTACATAGATCCTGAATATCAGCAAACCGGGATGCTTGGAACCAAATCTGATGTTTACTCACTTGGCATAATGCTGCTCCAGATTATAACTGCTAAACCCCCAATGGGTTTGACTCATCTTGTTGAGAGGTCTATTGAGCGGGGGACTTTTGCAGAAATACTTGACCCTGCAGTTCCTGATTGGCCATTAGAAGCAGCCTTAAGTTATGCCAAGCTAGCACTTAAATGCGCAGAATTGAGGCGCAAAGATAGACCAGATCTTGGAGCAGTACTATTACCTGAACTAAATAGGTTTCGAGCTCTTGCTGAAGAATCAATGTCCAACTTTTCATTTACTAATGGTCCACCGACCTCAGGCAAAAGTTCTCATTCTCATGTGAGTTGAACAGTTTTTGTACAAATAATACAAATAATTTATAGGTAGCAAATAGGTAATATAGATAATTATGGAGGAACTTGTTCCTTTCTCTCTATTAGTGTATAACAGGTAAATTTGTTTGCTTTCTACAGGTGGTTTTAACTGAGAAGTTATACTCCAACGCTGACAGTGCAACGACCCGCTCAGTCACAATCCAATAGGTGTGGAGATGAAGCATTCTTAAGACTTATTTATTGTTCATCTGATGGACAAGAAACCAGAATGGTGAATGCTATGGTCGATGTAAAAAATCTACTGTTTCCCATCTGAGAGTCATCACTTCAGGCTGAAACCGAACAAAAATCATTATGCCTTGGTGTCGTCACAAGTACAAGGATTAAGTCTGTTTTCCAGTTTTCCAGCATGCGGTCAAATTCATGTGCATTCTTTTTGTTCTTTTTTCCTTCCTCTCTTGTTGTCTTGATTCCCATGGAGAAAATGAATGCTTGTATAAATGCTTTTGATATTCAGTGTCACAGAACATCAAATAAGAGATGGAAATGTTTTGGTACCAATTCAATTTATCCTCTAAAATTAGTTGCAACTTGCGAACTCCCATTGTAATATTTACCCGCATGGACAGCACGTGCGGGTTTAACTGTATATCTGCAAAACATGATGTTCCCTTTATGAATCTACTGGGTACGAGGACACAAATTTGTGAAAAGAAATCCAATAGAAGATTGGTGCAAAAGGAAATAAGTTGCAGTTCCATTAATAGAAGATATGGAAAGAGAAACCACCAATTCAGTTTATTGATCCGTAAACTTTACAGAGAATTGCGCATATAAATGATTATAAATTGTAATAATCTTGAATTTCAGCAATTTGTATTAGTAAATAATTCGATATTATTATTATCATTATTATTACAAACTGACACCTAATCCTGACTAGACGCGTGCAAGTATTTTGAATGAAACAGCGGATCAAATTCGGAAATTAATGTCCGGTCGCATCCGCCAGTTAATTACGAGTAGCGCCGGATTACTATTTGATATTATATTAATAAAAATAAAAAAAATTCGTAAAATTATTTTTGATTCTAGTTCAGTTCGCGTCCAATACTGTACCGGATATCGAATCACCGCCTATAGAAGAGCCTTCTAAAACCGAACCATCTTCTTTTCCTCAGATTTCGGAAATGGCAGCCTTTTGGAAACAAATGACGCTGCAACTAAACGGATTCCAATCTACTGAAGGACAGTCATCGGTTTCAGAAGATGACCGACTAATGCAACGGTTTCTGAGTTATGAATCTACCGCCTTCTATGGAGAGGCTGATGATGTTAAGGATGAACATTTTGTTAAAGGGATGGAGAAAATTTTTGCAGTTTTACGCTATACCGACGAACAACAAGTTTGGTATGCTTCGTATAAGTTGATAGGAGCTGCCCAAGACTGGTGGGATTTGATCAGTCGAACTTGGGAAAAGAGAGGAGTGGACTGGACGTGGAGTTTGTTTGTGCAAGAGTTTACCAAGAAGTTTATACCCAAGGTTATTAGGCAAGAACGGGAAAAAACATTCTTGAGCTTGACGCAAGGAAATCGATCTGTCGCAGCGTACGAGGCAGAATTTTCACGACTGTTAAAATATGTGCCTTACGCTAGGAAAAGATTATCCAGATTATGAAACAGCAGTATAAAAGGCTATGGTTATTGAGTATGACGCTAAGAGTCTGCGCCAGAGGGAAGAACAGGAAAGACCAAGACAACTGGAACAGTGGAATTTTTATAAGAACGGGAAACGGACTCTCAATGGGAACTCCGTACATAAGTCACCCCCGGGTTGAGCCTGCTCGTCAAAATTTTCCGCCGAGAGCCCCTGCCAAAATCACCTGCAATTTTTGCAGTAAGCCAGGCCATACCTAAGCACAATGTTGGCGAAAGAGCGGACGCTGTTTAAGGTGTGGAAATGCTCAACACCACTTCTCGGAATGTCCGTCTGTTACTCAACCCGAAGCATCTTCTAGGGATTCACGTCTCAGTGCTCCAACAAATTCTAAGCCCGCTAGTCGCCAAAATGTCCGTCCAAGAACTTTCATGATGACCGCAGAGCAAGGAAGTCCTTCGGCATATAATGCTATCGAAGGTACGATTTCCATTGCATCTATTCCTGGTACAGCCCTATTTGATAGTGGAGCGACACATTCTTTCATTGCTACCCGATATGCTAGGAAGTTAAATTTTACTCCTCCTAAACTAGCATATTACTTTGATATCGAATCTCCTTTTGGCAGTAGTGTAATATCAGATAGGGTCTACACTGACTGCGCAGTTGAGTACCTGGGTAAAAGTTATCCAGCGGATCTGATAGAAATAATATTAGATACGCATGATTTAATTTTGGGCATGGATTGGCTCTACGTACATCATGCCATACTCGACTGCCGAAACCGGAAAATTTCCCTAGGAAAGCCGATCACCTTTGAAACTTCCACTTCTGCCCGAACCCGAGTGATATCTGCAGCTAAGGCATGTAAATGCTTGAAGCATGGGTACCAACCTTACCTAACTTATTTGATTAACCCTGCACTGGACCAAACCAAAATAGAAAATGTTGAAGTTGTAAGAGAATTTTTGGACGTATTTCCCGAAGAACTTAATACTCTACCACCTCATCGGGAAGTAGAATTTGTCATAGAAACCCTCCCTGGAGCTGAACCAGTATCCCGAACACCATACCGAATGACTCCAGCAGAACTCCGCGAACTTAAGACTCAATTACAAGAGTTGCTGGAAAAAGGTTTCATTCGTCCAAGTAGCTCCCCCTGGGGTGCTCCAGT
>JAYMSP010004411.1:0-16308 GCA_036897095.1 Plantago elongata
TATATATATATATATATATATATATATATATATATATATATATTGCAGAGATAAATAGTGATTTTTTCTGTTTGCTGATTATTGCATCCTGTGCATATAGGCATATAGTCACAAATGGCTTTTGAAGCTTGTCTTGATCAAAAGTACATGGATGAAAGTGATGATGAACCATTGGTTTTTAGACGGAGTAACACTTCGAAACAAAACCAATCTAGTGCCGAAACAAAGAAATCATCATCTCAAAAGCCCGAGCGGCAATTAGGCAGGCCAAATCCAGAGTCACGGTCTCAGAATGGTCAAAGTTCTAATTCTCACAAAGGTAAAACAGTTCCATCTGCTAGTCCACCACCCTCGAGATCTCCTTTGGTCAGCCCAAAACCATCTAATTCTTCTGGAAAGGCATTGACAGTCAAGTCTCCTGAGGTAAAACCTTCTACCTCAATGCCAGAGGAGCAAAAACCTGTTAAACGACCAATCAAAGAGGAGAAACCTTCGAAGGAACCCACTGGCAAATCAAATGATGATTCAGAGGATTCTGAAGATGAAAAACCCCTCAGTGCTAGACGTGTGACTGGCTCGAAGATCAATTCTAATCAAGGCAACAAAGGACTGAATGCTTCAAGTTCAGTTAAAAAGCCTATACCAAAACCTGAAGATTCGGAGGATGAAATGCCACTGTCATCCAAATTCGGATTTAAGAACAATGCCGGGGCATCCACCAGCAAGTCTGATAATTCCGATGTAAAAAAGTCGTTATCTGTCAGAAATGATCGTAATGGATCAGCTTCAACAGAAAGGAAACCATCACCTGGTATAAAGAAGAGACCTGTAGATGGTGTAAGATCCACAAGTGAATTATCTTTAAAAAAGCCTAAGCTCTCGGATGCATCTACACCTAATAAACAGAAAGATGCATCTGTTAAAGTTGAAAAGAAGGAAGATGATGATGAGGATCATATTCCTATTTCTCATAGAATGAAAAAGCCCTCTTCTTCAGATAAGAAGTCATCAGTTGTTAAAAGTGCGACCAAACCTGTATCTTCCATATCAAAGAAGTCTTCTATGAAATCTAAGAAGTTTGTGAAAGACTCAAAGTATTCGAAGTCATCAAAGGTTCCTCCGGGTTCTGGTGATGGGCAGAAGTGGACAACTTTGGTTCACAGCGGTGTGATCTTTCCACCCCCATACCAACCTCATAAGGTAAAGATGCTTTACAAGGGGAAACCTGTTGACTTGACCCCTGAACAGGAAGAGGTACTCTCTTCACTCATCCTCATCATGACCCTTTCTTTCCATTCTTCTCAAACTACGATATATTAAAGTCACTCATTAGTTGGCGTTTATTTCTAAAAGTTGGTCTTATATCCAAATCATGTCAGCATATCTTTCTTTTGTCAGGTTGCAACAATGTATGCAGTGATGTTGGAAACTGATTACATGACTAAGCCGAAGTTCAGAGAGAACTTCATGGCTGACTGGCGTAAAATACTAGGGAAGAATCACACAATCCAAAACTTGGAGGACTGCGACTTCACTCCAATATATGAATGGCATCAGAAAGAAAAGGAGAAGAAGAAACAGATGAGTACTGAAGTATGATACTTTCTGTATGTAATTTGTGTACTAGAACTGGTCTAAATTAGTTTTGTCTTTTTTTCTGTCGGGTATATTTACCTGCATGAGATACATATTTATATGTAAGATGTATGCATATTATAGAAAATGACTAACTAATTGATAAACTGTGAGAGTGACTGAATGATGTATGATATATGGACAAGTGATGTATTTTTTGTTATGTCTTCTGGGGTTGCAAATTTACTGAAAATGGAAGTGGCAAATTAAAATGGGATTCCCCGAAGAGATAGATAGCAAGACATTATGTATCGAAGGGTGTATAATGGTATTGCCAGACTGACTTTTCTTTATTTGGGCAGGAGAAGAAGGCTATAAAAGAGGAGAAAATGAAGCTAGAGGAGAAGTACATGTGGGCAATTGTAAATGGTGTGAAAGAGAAGGTTGCTTCTGTCCTGATTTGTAAATGTCATTTCCATTCATATTTCTCATTAAGAGAATCTATCATTGACAAAAATAGCTTTCACATGTTTTCTCGTGGTTACCTTGTAAAGAATTTTGAGGGTTTCACCTTTTTGTCACTGTGGACACATTGATCCATGCTGTAAAGTGCTAGAAACTTACATTCTTCATATCTCTATGCCAAAAATATTGTTGAGTATCGAATTAGATTGCTGCATTTCCTTGCAAATATCAATCATGAGTCGTTTCAGTGCCCGTGTTCCTTGTCACTGCAATGGATGATAAACCTTATGGCCTTGCGCAGTTATGTTTTCTTAAGTTACCAACTTTGAAATAGTGATCTGCTTTTAACTTTTGTCAACCTTTCAACTTTTAGAACTTTCTGAGTTAGTGTTTGAATTTTGCTATTCCTCAACTTTGAAATGCTTTCCTGTCATGCCAACACCTGAGAAGTTGCAATTTAGGCTCCCGCGATCTTGTTCTTTGTCTGGAATTACTTAGCTGCAACTACTTGTATCAACCCTGTTCTATATGTCTTTTGGGTCATAATCATATTATGATGTCTCTCCTATGAATACTACCACCTACACCATAAGTAAGACTGTATATTGAAAAGTTAGTTGTTTGCAGTCCACATATCTCTCTGAATTGCGCATTCAATTCACGATCTTGTTCTTTGTTGTTGTTGTTGCTGTTAAAAGTTTGCTTTCAAACAGCCGCTATTACAGTGCAAAATAAAAAGTCAACTGATCTTTTCTCTTTTCATCTATTTTGATTATCTGCCATTCTGCCTCTGAAGTAACCTGACCCCTGCTGCAATTCACAGGTAGGAAACTTTAGAGTTGAACCGCCTGGATTGTTTCGAGGCCGTGGTGAGCATCCAAAGGTGATCAGAATTTCCTTCTACTTCTAGAGACAATTGTTACAAGTCAGGTTTTGTTGCATAAACTCAGAAAAAGAAAAAAGAAAATACAAGTATTTACAAACCTGTTAATTGTGAGCAGATGGGCAAGCTGAAGAAACGAATCCGTCCGTCGGACATTGTAATAAATATTGGAAAGGATGCTCCAGTTCCTGAGTGTCCTATTCCTGGTGAAAGGTAATAAATGGTTATTTAATTTCTCCAATGCAGGACATTTCTTTTTTTTCCTTGTAGAATATCAGAAAGCACATTTGAGTTGAGAATTATTTAATGTTGGAAACTGACTTTCATAGTACATATTTTGTTAGGTGGAAAGAAGTAAGGCATGATAATACGGTGACATGGTTGGCATTTTGGAATGATCCAATTAATCCAAAGGAATTCAAATATGTATTCCTGGCTGCTAGCAGTACACTGAAAGGACAAAGTGACAAAGAGAAGTATGAGAAAGCTAGAAAGCTGAAGGTACTTGTGATGGATCCAACCAACAAAAAGTTATGGTCATTTATTTTCACTTGCATGGCCTAATTAACAATTTCCCCCCCCTCACATTGAAGGACTATATTAATGGTATTCGGACAGCTTACACCAAGGACTTCACTAGTAAAGATTTGACAAAGAAGCAGATAGCTGTGGCTACATATCTTATTGACAAACTGGCACTTAGAGCTGGAAATGAGAAGGTATAAGATGCATGTGTATTTTGCATAGACTGATAGTCCCAGCTCTCGAAGTTCGTTTGCATTATTTTTCTTCTTTTTTCCATGGTATTTCGTGTTCTGATAAATGTTACTATGTCAGTGGTCAAAAGTAGCTCATAACATCTTCTTTTCCATGTTTTAGGATGATGATGAAGCAGATACAGTTGGTTGCTGCACACTAAAAGTAGAAAATGTTGAACCAGTACCTCCAAATATTTTGAAGGTAAATTACATTGTTTTGTATAATTGATGTCTTGTTAGAAACTACTACCATTGAAGAATTGCCATTTTGATGAATGCTCTCAAGGAGTTTGAAACTGCTCCCAAGGAATTGAAAGTTTGAAATTCCCGACTTCGAAGTTTCTAGTGTATTTTGTGTGCTCATGCATTTTTGGTCCTGAATAACCTTCAAACATTTGACAATGATAACCTGTGTTTTTTCTCTATTCTTCTCAGTTTGATTTCCTTGGTAAAGATTCTATAAGATATCAAAATGAAGTTGAGGTTGAGACTCCAGTGTTCAAGGCAATCCAACAGTTTCGAAATGGTTAGTGAACTGTCTACTAATACAGTATTCACAATTCTGCATGTTGGTGGCGTATTAACATGTGTGTCATATGGTTACAGGCAAGAAGGGTAATGAAGACCTCTTTGAGGAGCTCGATACTAGCAAATTGAATGCTCATCTAAAGGGGCTCATGCCTGGCCTTACAGCTAAAGTCTTTCGTACATACAATGCATCTATAACATTGGATGACATGGTAAGATGCAACTCGAGGCTCCTGTTATTATGTTTTGTTGGTTCACATGTATATCACCATATGAAATGCCAAATATGGAAAGGCAGTAAGTTTTAATGCAACCGAGGTAGTAATAAACAATTACTATTCCTTCGTGTTGTTAAATCTCTTAAACATTGATGTGCCAAAACAATCTGGACTCCAACCTTAATGTGACACATAATATTCATGCAATATGATTTATGGTTATGTTGCTCATCTTTACTTGGTGGCTTGCCGCAACTAAGCCACCAACCTTTTTCTCAAACATAAGGAGATGTAACTTTAGAAACTAAGGCTGCTACTTCTCTTCACTATACCTAAAAGTCTTATGGTTCTAAATAGTTGAGCAAGGATCACAAAGCTGGAGACGTTGCTGAGAAAACTGCTGTATATAACCATGCAAACAAGGAGGTAAAAAAAAGCTGTAATCATGTTATGTTGTGTTCGATTACAGGCTCAGTAGTAATATATTCCTTTTGCATTTCCCGTGTAGGTTGCAATCATTTGCAATCATCAACGTACTGTGTCGAAGACACACAGTGCCCAAATGACCCGCTTGGATGAGAAGATAGATGAACTCAAGGTATTGACATAGAAGCGTTGTATATTTTGTCTGAATAGTCTGGTATAACTCTTGGACTTTGGAGTTTGGTCCTTGCCACTATTCTCATTTGGAGTGCATAAATTACTTATATATAGTTCTACTGTGGTTTACATCCATTTAAGCGCCTCCTTGCTCTTTGGTAAGATGCTGATCCTTTTCTGTTCTGTAAAACTTGTTTAGAGTGCTCTGGAAGAACTGCAAACAGATTTAGCGAGGGCAAAGAAAGGAAAGCCACCTCTCAAGGGTGCTGACGGGAAACCAAAGAGGAATTTAAACTCCGACGCGTAAGTCTTTCTCACTATGATTGTACATTGAACTTTGTCCCACATACCATCTAAGCTGAAGGTGAAATGTCATACAGAATAGAGAAAAAGATAGCTCAAACAAATGCAAAGATCGAAAAGATTGAGCGAGATAAGTTGTCGAAAGAGGATTTGAAAACAGTTGCATTGGGCACGTCAAAGATCAACTACCTTGACCCAAGGATAACAGTTGCATGGTGCAAACGCCAAGAAGTTCCTATTGAGAAGGTCAGACTTGTATCCCCCTGCCCTCCATTGTAGAGTTATTAATAGCCGATAGCTTCAAAATTTTGGTATTAGCACCTTCTGTATATGTCTGCATCTTTATAAAAGATAGAGCTATTGATGATTTGCATGTAGTCTTATTGACTGAACCTGTGCAATGATTCTCTAATCCAGATGTTCAACAAGTCTCTTCTGGCGAAGTTTGCATGGGCAATGGATGTCGAACCTGATTTCAGGTTCTGAGTATTTTTATTATTTGTCACTCTTCACCCACCCGCCACCCCTAGGCAAAGAGAAAACAAGCGATAAAACCTTAGCGACATTAAGCAAACAGTTTGTCGAAGAGCATCTGTGTTTGCTGACAGTTTTTATTTCATTTATATCTCATGTTGGAAGGAAAATTGTATTAAATGATCTCAATGAAACTGCGGCGTGATTTCCCCGCGTCCTCGAGTTTATTTCGCTAATCGGATGGATCATTTGAACTCTTTTCTATTTCGGACGGCTTCTAATTGAGAGATTACAAGAGCTTAAGTTTGTAAACTTGATTTTCTTGTGATAATTATACATGCATTTTGAACCAGGACCTCACAAAGTGAGGGATCCACTGACAGTCTTGTTTGGTTTACTGACAAATAAAATTGTCTTTAATCTCTTGTCCAACAAAAATTGAAACTGTTTTCATGTTCAATGTTTTGTCCAAAAAAGAGCCTTTTGTTTTCACAAGGCGTTTTTGGTCGCTTACTTCATTGTCGAGATATGCCGAAATGGATGTATGTGCTTATATGGGGCATTAACGAGTTTGGGGCCTATTGAACCATTGTCATATGTACAAGTTGAGCTTGGGCTTATCGAGATTTAAAGTTAAAGTAGTCGATCGTTGAGCATGTTCGTGAGCGAGCGTTGAAGCTAAAATTTTGAAATAGTTCACTGAACTCAGTATCGAGTTGTTCACAGGCAATCTTACTTCTTCAAGAAACATTCTTATACCAAGAGTTAAGTAAGATTATGACGAGATTAGAAGATGTTTTAGAACAACATTTCAACAGGAAGCAAACAAAGAGTTGTTGGCATTGTAGTGGAAAGCAAACAAAGAAAATCCCTTGCCGACATTTGTGCTCGTAATAAACATGTGACTCCACACCAACAATGCAGCTCATAAAACTGCGAGTGGGCAAACACAAATGACAAATATATCCTCTTATAAGGTAAATAACCATATAGTACATTATATCAAAAATACATAATCAACGTCATATAAGGAACGGTCTATAACAAAAACGGGTTAAAAATCGGCTGCAAACATGTTTATTCTGCGAGGAAGGAGTAAAATGGAATTTGAATAACGGTGAAGTCGAGGTTCTTGTTATTACATACATAGGGATACTGAAAATCCGTGTTGTCTTATGTAATAATCATGTCCTAATGTAAATACTCATGCAGTAACTGCTGAACTCCATTAATAATTAATTAAGCAGTGTCATTAGTGTGTTTAATAATCACATTAATTATCCCGCTCCGCACAATAAACCGTTTGTTGGTTTTGTTCATCTCCAAATTGGGATTTTTGTTGTTTGATTGTAACGAAAGTAAAGCAAAGGAGACATCTTTCAACCCCATGTGAGTGATTCTTTCTCCTTCAATTTCAAATTAGGGATTCCTATTCCTCATAATAATAGTACTAATCAATTTATTCCATTCTCACTCTTCATAAAAATTGAATTTTGGTTCTCTTCTTGTTCAGACAATTCAAGATGCCGTCTTCAATGGCGGAGAAGAAGGTGAGTACCACGAAGAAGAACAGGGAGGTCATTCGGTTGGAGCCCGAATCTGTTATTCCTATTCTCAAACCCAAGCTCATTGTTCACTTGGCTAATCTCATCGGTAATTTCTTCGTTCTTGTTATTTTTTGTAATTGTTATCGTTTGGAGCTCTGAAATGCTCAAGTGGGTGATGTTTTGGTATTGTGGAGTTTTGTTTATAGGGAAAGTTTGTAACTTGGATTGTTTTTGAGAGATTTTGAGTGGCTGAGTTATGGGGATTTGTATGTGCTGCAGAACATAGTAGTACTGATAAGTGATAAGTACTATTTTCGTCGTTTCGAGCTGTGAAATGCTGAATTTGGTGTTGTTTTGGTATTGCTTAGTTTTTTTTTCTAGGGAAAGTTTGAAACTTCGATTTTTTTGTCTTTTTGAGAGATTTTGAGTGGCTGAATATGGGGATTGCATGTGTTGCAGAACATAGTAGTACTGATAAGTACTATTCTCGTAGTTTCGAGCTGTGAAATACTGAAATGGGTGTTGTTTTGGTATTGCTTAGTTTTGTTTATAGGGAAAGTTTGAAACTTGGATTGTTTTTGAGAGATTTGAAGTGGCTGATGAATTATGGGAACTTGTATCTGCTGCAGAACATATAGTACTGATAAGTGTTATTATCATCGTTTCGAGCTGTGAAATGCTGAAATGGATGTTTTTTGGTATTGCCGAATTGTTTTTCGAGATTTTGAGTGACAGAATCATGGGAACTTGTATTGTATGTGCTGCAGAACATAGTGCGGATAGGGCGGAGTTTATGAAGCTCTCGAAGAGAGTAGAGTACACGATTCGAGCGTGGTACCTCTTGCAATTTGAGGATCTCATGGTGATTTGTTTGCTACTTTTGAAGCTTCTTGTGTGTTTATACGTTGTAGTCATGTTTGCCTCCTACTTACTTTTCGAGTGTTTGGTGTATGTGGTTGCAGCAACTGTATGCGCTCTTTGATCCTGTGCATGGAAGCCAGAAGTTGGAGCAGCAAAACTTGTCGCCGGATGAAGTTGACATTCTGGAACAGAATTTCTTGACGTACTTATTTCAGGTGGGATGGTTGACTTAACTTGGTGTCGGTGTAAATGAACAAGTATGATGTAGTAGAGTTAGAACCCCTCAAATCCATGCTTATGTTACTATATACAAACCGTGGACCCTTTGCTGTTGTTTGTGTGCTTTAGAACCTGCACTGTACTTCTTGTATGTAGGAAGTCATTGTGCAAGGCAGTTACTGGAAAAAAAGGGTGGAAGCCTCGTAATTTTCCCAGCTCATCTCACTATTCTTTTTTTTTTCCCCTTTCCCTTAACATGATTCGTTGTGTAATGCAGGTAATGGAAAAAAGCAACTTCAAGATAGCCACAAATGAAGAAATTGAAGTTGCACAGTCAGGGCAATATCTTCTCAATCTTCCCATTACTGTAGATGAATCCAAGGTTTGGAATTATATGCACTTTGTTGTATTTGAGGCATATTATTCTGGTGTGTGTGTGTGTGTGTGACATCCTTTGTTGGTTAATCACTTACTATGTGTTCATGTTTCCTTTTCTCAATGCTATATTTACTGAATGCAGCTGGATAATAAGCTTTTGAAGAAATACTTCGAATCACATCCTACTGAAAACCTGCCGGATTTTGCCGATAAGGTATTTCACTCTCTCTGTCTCTCTCAGTACTTGTGCAGCACGTTCTTGATATGCCCTGCTGAGCACATGATTACTGCAGTTTTGAGATTTTCTTGCTTATCCGATGGATTTCAAGTATCTAACTGCTGTCCTTTTAGTATGTTATTTTCCGGCGTGGGATTGGCATCGATAAGACGAGTGATTATTTTTTCATGGAGAAAGTGGATGCATTAATTGGCCGTCTCTGGGGATGGGTTCTGAGAAAGACTAGGTGAGATGTTATTCCATATTACAATGACCTAGAATTGAGCTCAAGTCATAACTTATTGTATATATCTGAAAGATGATTTCTGTAGAACTATTAATTTTGTCCCTTTCTGGGAAAGCTTTCTCCTATTTCGTATTTCCAAAGTTCACCTGGATATACTTGCCATTCAAATATAACCATTCAGTTTTCGATTTGCATTCTGCTTGCAGGTTGGAGAAGATTTTGTCCAGGAAGCCACACAAAGGGCATACAAAGGAACCCAAGAAGGAAGATGAAATTACACCTGATAGCGAAGATGATGGATTGAGTGTTGAACGGATTCGCCTTGAAAACATGGAAATCAGGTCTTCATGTTGCTGCTTTCATTGTTAATTGCAGTCTTTTATGTATGCATATACATTATTTTAGTTTAATTTCCATTCTAAGATTAACAATATTTTCCGCTTTAAAAGATATTCATGAGACAAATTAGAGATTCTCTTAGATCAGGCTTCATTTTTGTGCAAGATTGCTTCTCAAAGGCAATTATGAGTTCTAAACTTCTAATTATAATATGCAATTTAATGTGTTTTCTTTTGTTTGACTTCAGTTTTGGCAATCTGCGGAGTCAAATTACAATTCAAGAACCAACCTTCGATAGGATCATTGTTGTCTACAGGTACTCACATTAATCCTTATCTTAGAGGCCTGATAGCTTCTATTCAAAATACAAACAGATGTTTACAGCATTTGAATTGATATGGTTTCTTCTACTCCAGTGGAACTATATATCTATGATGGTATTTTAACATTGTGAATCACGTTTGCATAAAAGCTTCAAATGCAGACATGAGAAATGTGGTGATAATTCCAAGAAAGTTTCTGCTCATTAGTCCACTCATACATCATTATCTTTGGTCATAGATTATCTGATGCAATGCAGGCGAGCAAGTTCAAAATCAAAACAAGAACGAGGAATATTTGTAAAGCATTTCAAAAACATCCCCATGGCTGATATGGAAATTGTCCTTGTGAGTATTCATCCTTTCCTTTTAATGTTTTATATCCTTTACCAATATGGCGTCTGTGCCAAATGAAACTTTTGTGTCAAGGCATAACTATTATATCGTTTTCTTCAAACAGCCTGAGAAGAAAAATCCGAGTTTAACTCCAATGGACTGGGTTAAATTTCTTATATCAGCTGTCGTTGGACTGGTCAGTATTCTGTGGCCTTAGTTATATTAGTCACTAATAACAAATTTCCTCATACAAATGTTCTGTCTGGTCTTTCAGGTTGCTGTGGTAGGTTCACTGGAGATGCCTAAAGCTGACATTTGGGTCATGTTTGCTCTTCTTTCTGCGGTGGTTGGTTATGCTGCCAAGATATACTTCACGTAAGTATCTATTCACTTGGGCTTGGGAGTGTTTGATTTTATGTTGTAATATCACAGATCCAATACGAAAGATGCAAGACTTAATCTTAATGAATTCCCATTGGAGAATCTTTTTCTTTACGAATTGGACATTTTTCAAAAAAATAGTTTGTATATTTCTTTTTCTATTGATAATGTCCAAGCTAACTGTGGGACTTTTCAAATAACTTCCTTTGTAGTAAACTGCTTACCAATTTTGCATCATAGATCATCTACATCCTTGTAAAGGTATGATGAGAGTGTATCAATTGATTTTTTTGAAGTTGTTTGTGGATGTTTTTCTCTCGCAGCAAGTCTGGTGGATTTTCCTTTTGTCTCTAGTTAAGAATATGCGAGAATTTCCTTTTGTCACAGATATATAATTATCCCTCCACCTTGCTATATATGTTAATCTTTGTTGTTTTATCCTGAAGCATTGGTTAATGCTGCAGGTTTCAGGCGAATATGGCACAATATCAGAATCTAATCACACAGTCAATGTACGACAAACAATTGGATAGTGGAAAAGGCACTCTGCTTCATCTGTGTGATGACGTAATCCAACAAGAAGTAAGTTGCATTGCAAGAAAAACGGCTATTTCCTTTTCTAGCTAACTAGCCTGTAGACATCAAATTTCAGTACAAAAACTGCCTCATCTTCTGCCCTCAACCCCTTCCCCCTCCTTGAAACACACATACTGAAAGCTACCAGTGATGTATGAATCTCCCAAGGCTTAACAAAAAAAGTCGAAGTTCTGGTTTCTGATAATAACATCTACCAAATCTATCAACAAGCACATGCATGTGTAGTATTTTGCAGTGTCCTCAAAATTCATTTAATGTGGCTTGCTTTCACTGATGCTACTGTAGGATATAAAAAATTTCAGTAATGCCATATGGTCATATCAAGAAATTTCTTTCGTGCATCTGTTGCTGGCTTGTAGTAATTGTTTGACGATTTGCAACCATTCTTAGGAAAATGTATGACCGTGGCCTGTATTATGCATGCATCATAACTTCCCTCACTTAATTAGTCAAGGACCCCTCTTTTTTTCTGGAACTGCACACCTAAACCGTTCTTTCCAACTTTGGTGAAAAAGAAAATAGCCTACAAAGGTTCCCGAATAGTTGTCTACTGAGCTCTCAACTTTATCATTGCAATATGCAGGTGAAGGAAGTCATACTTGCGTTTTTCATATTGATGGAACAAGGGAAGGCCACTTTGGAGGTGCATTTCTCACTGCTCTTTCTTGTGATGTGTATTTCTTAAGTATTTAGTTACTGATCTTTCGATTCATTTTCCATTGAATAGGACCTTGACAGACAATGCGAAGAACTAATACTAGATGAATTTGGCGAACACTGCAATTTTGACGTTGATGATGCTGTCCACAAATTAGAGAAACTAGGCATAGTCTGCCGAGTGAGATTCATCCCCCAACTCACAAGTCATTCTGAGTTCATTTTCGCATTTAAACTGACATAAATTGTGATTTCTGGTATCAGGATTCTATTGGAAGGTACTATTGCGTCGGACTGAAGCGTGCTAACGAGATCATAGGAACGACTACTGAAGAACTCGTGCTAAAAGCTAAACAAATCTCTGGCGGGTAGTTGTCGACTGTATGCCTGGAAGACGCTAGCAGCTGTGTTCACAAAGGTGAACTGTAGCCATTCTTTCTCTTGGTGTGTGGTACCGTAGATGCACAATTTTAGCCCGTTTTGTGTGTTTGTAAATCCAATTCTTCCATCTTAGGTAAATTCATTATGACACCTCCAGTCTGTTCTGTTCTTTTATTGTTTTTTCAAAGTTTGATGTCTACGTGGCAACAACCTTGATCGATCGAGTTGATAAAATGGTACTGGTTGTTTGAATTTGTAAATGGCAACCACTCCTAGTTTTGCATGGATTTTCATACCTACCTACCTTTGATTTGTTGTAAAACTTATCTCAGTTTCAATGCAATAAGATGTGCAATTTGGACAATTACCAAATCCTGATTTGGTAATGGCACAACACAACCACCTGGTCAATGTATAAAACTTGTGGTAAAGGCACACACAAATAGTATAGTAGTGGTCGTACTACAAATCGAAACATGACCCAAAAGACAGAGTATTCGGGCATTACACCACTATATACTAAGTACAAAATATCAAAGTACATGGTAAGCTATGTATATTCAATTATTCATTACGACGGAGACGAAAGGACGTGCTCTGACCACTTCTACAAATTGGGTGGCAAGAGCTGGAACATGATTTCTAAAAATAACCAAAAGAAGATGAGAAAAACCGCCAAGAACCTAATAATCCTCAATCGATTTAGATTCGACCCCAATAGATGTGATTATATGTATTTACTTTTTATCTCACGTTCTTGATTGGAGTAGGGGGATTTTATCATTAAGGCGGTGTTCTATTCAACTAAAAATCACTTCAATTCAGTGCAGTTCAGTTCGACTCAGTTATAATTTATACCTCACTTTAGTTTAGTGCAGTACAGTTCAATTCAATCCAATTTAATAAATCTCAGTTAGTAATTTAATTTTCTTGATATAATTGATTAAGCAGTTAAGTATAAAAACACATGACACCCAAATTAATATGACTTGTACGTTATGATAGTAGTCTAGTAATATACACTCACGGGACTCATTCTTTTCAAACTCATAATAATAATTCATACACCGAAACAACATCTCCACTTGTTCAACTTTCAACACATTGATAATAAATTCTGTACCTCTAAATTAAAGACGATTTTCCATATGGACCATATCCAATATTCTACACTCACAAGTTGATTCATATTTTCTCCTCTTCACCCATAAGAACTTCACGTCGCATCATTTACATATGCACTATATAAGATTACTCCATTTTTTATCATTCAATTTCTTAAAAAATACTGATAATTATAAAATTAAAAGGTGTACTTTGTCGATATGAATCGTTTACAGCTAATTTAAGCACAACTCTTTTGGGTTATATCACCATTTGGTATCTTAATTCGTTGTGAGCGTTACTCAAATAAGGCTGCCACAAATAAATTTCACAAATAATGTACTCAAATTTCTCAGTGTCTACCTCACCTAAGTAGTTAAAACTCCAAGTCATAGTGATTACATAAACACAGCTGGTAAGCATGCTAACTGACTTGATTTTGAGTGGAAATTAGATGGCTATATGTACTATTCAACGTTCAATTTTGGATTATTGTTATTTGTTATTACACAAACCTGACTTTTTTGCCAGATTAATTAAGTGAAGTACATTACTCATGTACTACAAATAAAATTGGACAGAAAGGAAATATTCATGATTCACATATCTACAAATATAAGTATTTTTTATCTGATTTTTTCAATTTTAATCGTATACCAATCATTTCGACAACTCGAATATGCTTAAGAATGGGATGCTACCGTATTAACGTCGACCAATTGAGGGAATTGGGAGAAAAAATAAGTGATTGTCGTAATCCAAGAATTGAGATGTGACTTATATCATATAGTTTAGACTTTAGAGTTTAGTCGAAGAAATCACTATTGGCTTAACCAGACTTGTAACTCTTAATTTCCTCTATAAACAAACAAACAAACAAATTACACTCATTAATGATTTGAATATTTCTACAAGAGTTGTTTTCCATCAATATCAACAAACACGGCATACTTTTTTTATAAAGTAAACTTGTTTAATTCTCATTACCCACAAGAATGTATCTACTGTTTGAACTGTTCTATTGGCTAGCATCATGTGGTAATATTCTTCTATTTGTATCGTTATCTACCACTCCCTTCGCCACGTTAGAATTAAAACAATATTCCGTTTTAAACGTTCTGTTAATAACGAAATATTTTTCATTTTTAACAATAATTCCACAATACAACTCATTTTCAATCACACATTATTGAGCCTGCATGTATTTTTATATCTCAAACTCATTATTAACCACATACTTCATATTTTCTTGTGCATTTGAGAAATGTTTCACTTTAAATAGGATGGAGGAGTATTATTATAACTTATCACTCACATCATGTTAGATATTATAGTTTTATACGAATTATGTCACGCCCAATTTAATTAAGAATGAGATTTAATTGTTTGAACCGGTAAAATTGGTATGTTTGAATAGGAATAATGAAATGAGTTAATTGTGATTAGTTATGGAATCAATCTTTTTTTGCAAAATGAATATAGGTAAAACCGATCGAGTTGGAAGTAGTAATTATTAATTAATGTGTAAACACTAAACGGTATTAGTTGACGTTTGAAAAGTTTGAATGAATTCATAGATAGATGTGCATTAATTGGATATGTTATTGTGTTCTCATCTCAGAATAATTAAGTAAAATACATGAACAAATTAAAGAGGATGATGAATTCATGATACCTTTTGTTCATGCATACTAGTAGCAAACTAGAAAGGTAGCAGTATTACATGCTTACTTTTTAATTAAATGTCGTGGGTTTAATATAAATTAATAGTGTGTAAGTTGTTTAAAGATTTCTCTTTTACCTCCATTAAAATAAAAAATAGATGAGAAAGTGAAAATGAGTGAAAAATACTCAGTGCATGTATCAACGAAATGAGCGGAAAGGTTTTATTCAATTTAACTGAAATTTAATGAACTGAACTTAACTGAAGTATAAATTATAATTAAGTCGAACTGAACCGAAGAGAAACACAGTGTAAATGATACTAAGATTCTGTTATTTTTGACTGAAATTTATTGAATTAAACTGAAGTGTATGAAGTGTAGTGTAAATTATAACTAAATATATTTGAAATGAATGGAACTGAATTATAAGATAAATTATAATTAATCATAACTGAATTGATCATAACACAATCGAATGAAATTGAATGGTTTTTCAGGTGGAAATAACAAAACCTAAATGTATTTTTTTCCCTCTATTATCAAAATTACAGAACAAGCACCATCACACGTCGTGTAGGTAGCCTAAACGGTGTGTATATTCGTTTGATGGAAACATAACATACGAGCAATATTCCCTCAATCAAGGCACATATTAATTAATTCCCAAAAGGAAAACTTAAATTAAGAAATGTTGTTTGAAAATTAAAAAAGACAATATATCCAAAATCTATTGACGCGTAACGCGCTTTTATTAACTCATTTCCAGCTCTAAACTTTAAACCCACACACTAATTATTTTATATATATATTATATATATCCTCTCTATAAAACCCAGAATCCCCAATTCCATTTCTCTCTCTCTCTCACCAAATTCTCTGCTTTCCAACAATGGCCGATCGAGTTCATCCTACTGACACAACACCGCTCACCTCCGCCGAAAACTCCGGCGAACATCCGTCTCCATCACCACCTCTTCCTTCACAATCCAAACCCGTCCCTCCGCCTCCGGCCACCTACGTAGTCCAGTTCCCGAAGGAGCAGATCCTCCGCTACCCTCCCCCCGAGAATGCCAGAAAGTTCCAGCACCTCTCCAAACGCAAGTCCAACCGGAGCTGCTGCCGCCGATGCTGCTGTTACACCCTCTGCCTCCTTCTCTTCCTTCTCATAGCCGCATCAATCTCCGCCGGAGTTTTATACCTCGTATTCCGCTTCCGATCACCGATCTACGCGATCACTTCTCTCTCGATCTCCGGCC
>JAYMSP010004412.1:0-16307 GCA_036897095.1 Plantago elongata
TGCGCAATGCTACATTCCGGTAATTACTTTTGTTGTTTTCCTGATTAGTTTGAAGCACCATTGACTGGAGATGATACAGGCCCACTTTTAACAGGAGTAGTACCTAATATAATTTGGGCAAGGCAGCTCTTCATGTAATTTAATTCCTCTCTGATTCTTTGGTATCTAGTGACGGATTCACTTAGAAACTGAGTTCAATTCGTTTCTATAATTACGAATTGATGAATATTAATTAAATTATAAAAATTAATGTTTAATATAGAATTATAATTATATAAAAAATTATAAATATATATATAGGTTGCGTTAGAAATAAAAATTGGTGTAATTATGATGTAATTGTTATAATGAAATGATTGATTAAGTTCGTCGGAAGTAATTGTTTCATAGTAGTTGTAACTTAGAAACAATTTATTTGATTTATTAGTGACTGAAGAGTGACTCTGATTCGGTCCAATTAATTAAGCAACTAAGTAGTGTACCAAAGTGAAACTAATAAATTGCCCATTCCAGTTGCACTAGGAGGCTAATGCCAAACAATCAGCTAATTTTCATAATATCCTCCAGCAGCTAGAACACATCGTCGACCTATCTTCCACCAACAACAGGTACCTATTTCCTCGCTTTAACTAACCCAGCCTCCACATTCTAAAACTATAATGAGTTTATAAATAGTGTCGAAAATTAAAAGACATAGCGGATATTTTAGTAAATCATCTCTCACAGTAATAGAATAAAATTTATCCAGTTTTAACCTTGTTAAATCAACTAACAACCTAATTCAACTACATAATAATTGTAATTATAATGGTGAAATGTTAAATAAAATTATACAATTAAAATTATTTTGTAAAGTATCATTATATAGTTTAATTGAATATTCTATAATTATGGATTAAGAATATAATAATTTATATATAAAGCTTAAATTTATTGGTTGAAAAAGTCAATCGGACAATATTTTTGTTACAAAGGTAGTGAATGTTTAGGTGTGTGTGTGATGAAGTGATGAGTATCTACCATATATTGTAAATTTATAAGTCACATAAATTATCAATTAACTACGTTTAAATAAAATGATTAATATATTAACATCAAAATGAGAAAATGTATCGTCCTAAAATTTATTCAAAAGTGATGGCAAACGATATTCACATCAATACTGTGTACTATCTTTTCTTAAAAATTCACACATAAAAACTTTAGAGTTAAATATATCACATCGATAAAAGGGTCAGGCCTCGAATCATTGCAGATGGTTTATATCTTTGTGTTTCCATTTTACTTGGTGGAAGAGTGGTGGCGGCATTTTACCGTTCAAGACGGTCTTAATTAGTTAATGGTAGAAGTGATTCTAAACATTTTTAAATGTGCGAGTCTTGTGAAAAAAATAATTTTTTAATGTAATATGAATAGATATAAACTAATCACATAGTATAATATGAGGGATCGATGAATATTATATTATTAGTTTCTTTTAAAAGGAAACTATTACTGTATATATTACTTAGTTCAAAATATTACATCGACTTCCTACTCCTTGATTAAGCGAGGTTTGGAAGTAAAACTATCATGGATTTATTTACGATCAGGCAGGCATTGACAACAAACTATAAATAAGAAAATTGACATATTTATTCCTTAAATTTCAAAATGATAAAATAAAAAATAGGTAAAAGATATGGTTTAAATTTTAAAATATTTTAAAAGGTAAATTTAATTTTTTTAATTAATATTAAACATTTTTTAATTTAAGTATTTATATAGCGAAAATCCTACTTGAACGTCAAATATCATTGTTCACAAAAGACACCAACCAATTTGGACAACTATCCCAAATTGTCAAATTAGGCTTGGATGGAAAGTTCTGAAATTATACTAGCTATATCATTAGGTAGAAACATGTGGTTGTGTTAAAAAATATCAATGTTTTAATAAATGTATTTAAAATTAATTATAACATTATAGATATTTTTAAATTAAAAACATTAAGTACTCCCTCAAATTCATCACTAATACATTTAGACTGTATTCTCTTCAATTGAAAATCACTCCAGTTCAATTCAGTCAAGTGTAGTTCAGTTCAGTTTAATTAAGTTCAACTTGATTATAATTTATATTTTACTTCAGTCCAGTCCAGTCCAGTCAAGTTCAGTAAATCTTAGTTGAAGAAAACACAACCTTACATTTTAAAACTTCTTACTACGATATATAAGGCTGAGTGACCACGGATGAGAGGTATATATGATTTTATATAAAGGTATTATATCATACAGACTTAAATGTTACAAGTTTTTGACGTTTAAATAGCTGTGAAATTAGATGCTGATTTCAAGTGGTAGGTAGACTTCTCCAATTGCTACTGCATAGTTGTATTGGGTTGTTTAGACCATCCTCAATGGTGACAAGCCGACGGTGCGTCATCGTCGTTTTTCTCCAGTGTTGATGCATCGTCGTCGCCGCATCATTTTTTTTTAAATTCAAAATCAAATTCAATCTTTAAAATTCAAAATTCAAATTCATATTAAAAAATTTAAAATTACAAACAAGGCAGAAGGTAAAAAACACAAAGCAAACAAGGCAGAAGGTAAAAGCACAAAGACGACACACTACAGAAGCGATCATTCACCATTAGCTGTTATTAGGGAACAAGAATGCGCCAAGTCCGTCTACGTTTGCTTTGCCCTGTTCGGGCAAGTTGTTGTATTTTGCCATAAGTGACATGTACGTGTCGAACATCTTCGCCTTTTCCTTACGCTCAACGTCTCTCGCCTTACGCTCCTCCTTCTTCATATCAAGCTCCAACTTTGCTTTTCAACTTCAAGCCATTCGGGAAAATTCGTGTTTAAGCCATCTAATGAACCATGCAAGGCATCCACATTGGAAGAGTTACCGGAAGTGACATTCTTAGCCAACTTCTTGGCTTTGTCACGATCAATGGGACGTTTGATGTTTGCCCCACTATCATAACCCCGAGTGCACTTACTTCCACTACTGCCACCTGCATCTGCTGATGCCATTGGTTCATCACCGTCGTCAGCATCGTTACCCTCGAACCCATCCTCCCTAGGTGGTACGTTGTTCTTCAGGACGTCCTCCAAGTTCATCTTAGTTTGCCACTGTGGGTATGCTTTCAGGGCATTCCACTGTTTGAATGCTGTGAACTGGCTTTGGTTCTTCGACTTCTCCCTGTAGAGTTGTTGGGCAGTCTCTAGCGCATCGAACTCATTGTAGCCACTCCGATCACCGACCATGCCAGTAGCACGCTCCACACAAATCATTCAATGATTCATGTCATCTTTCAGCCGCCCCCATCTTCCACGAAGCGAATCATGAGATTGGAATTTATCCATCCCGGCCATCATTCCACACTTCTTTATGACCTCGTACTTCTCGGCAACAAGACGGAACAGTCTACCGTACTTCTGATCCATTCCCACAATAACATTCTGACTAACCTCCATGTAGGCAGAGATAAGCCCGATGTCCTCACTCTCGTTGTACGGGTTGTTTGTGAGATTGTTGTGTGGGTTGCCGCTCCTCCGGTGGCTTTGGCTTTCCCACGCTTCCGGATCGGTTGTGTTTCCGGCTGCGTCTTCCGGTGTTTGTGAATATATGGGTGTTTGGTAGGATGGAGATTGATACTGTGGAGTGTAGGAATCTTGGAACAAAGGCCGAGCGGCACTCATTTGTGAACTCGGATGGGGTGGAAAAATAGTATTGTTGAGTTAAGCTTCCAAGTACTCAGTGTATACTTCATAAGTTCATTGTTCATCTTGCCGGAAAAGTCGCCGGAAAATGAAAGGGGAAAGGGTGTTTTTGGGAGAAGAGAGTTTTTTGAGTTTAATTAAGAGAGAAAGGGGATTTGGAGTTGGGATGAGGTGAAGAATATGAAGATTGGGGGTTGTTTTATAGATGTTTTTGGTGGAAATTCGGGGGGAAATTCAAAATTCAAAATTCAAAAGTTGGGGGGTGGGGGGGAAATTCAAAATTCAAAAGTCGGGGGAAAATTCAAAATTCAAAATGAATAATTAAAAAATTAAAAAAATCAAATTTGGTCTCATTTTGTAGATCATGAAAAAACATAGCCGTTGATGATTTTTTTTATATTTTTTTTATTTCGTATTTTTGGAGATATTATCGTTCGCACGAGACGCCGCACCTGTTAGAGCCAGTCTTACTTGTTTCTAGTTTTTTCTTTTTTGGCAGCATAAGCGGGATATATATAGTAATAACTCTCTATTGTCAAATAAACAGAAAGGGCATAGCAAGCTGAGTAAAGCTCGAACTAAATGATGTCGAGCTCAAGCCTAATTACTCGAACAATGAACTTGGTTTATTAAAAAGCTGAGCTATAAGCTCGGGTCATTATAGCTCGAGTCGAATTTGAATAATGAAATATTCACCTTGGCTCTTAAACATCACTACTTCCACGCTGAATAGTTTCCTTAAGAAGTTGAAAATGCAGAAAAGGCAGTAAAAAGCAGAAGGGCCAGCATTTGTAATGCAAACGTAAACTTTAAATCTTATTGTCAAATATTATAGGGGCTTCTTGCATTTCTTTAAAATTTATTCTGAAGAATTTATAACTTGTGACTGGTGACTTGTTAGTGAGACAAATGGGTAGGGTCAACAACACTAACAGTCCAAACCGCCGGGGAAAGTATTTTCATTGTGTCAACCTCCAGAGTGTTCGAAACACTGAATTCAAATCTTCGAAACACTCCTTATTTGTGCCTAGAGTCTAGACATAGACAAGCAAACCGGCTGTTTGTGATTTGAGTTATGCAAGACCATTTCATGATTAATGTTTTTAGCAATAGGCAATCCGTTGGAACTTGGAACAGTGACAGTATATAACTTGACTACCTCCGATTTCAATGAACAATTACGGGATACATTAATTGTCTAACTTGGATATTAGACGATCTATCATACGGGATAGCAAGTAGACTTCCTGGACCTTGGTTCATACTGGTCTTAACCTCAATAGATCCCCACGACCCCACCTACATTCCATTTGGATACTTTTACTTTTAGTAATTTTTGACATGTGATGTGGGATGGGGCCCAGACTTTTTTGGAAGTCCTACTACCTTGGATTATCAGATTCGCATCCCTGAATCTGTTGTCCGGTACTAGATGTAGCCTTTCCACCAGTACTGGAGACTGGAGTAAGTATATAATTGGGTTTGGGTAAATGTATTACTTCTTCATTACATTAATTCCTCACACCCCCCCTCCGACTTTTCACCTTCATACACATTATATTATAATAAGTATATTATGTTTCCTGCTCCTGCCCCCCCACCGCAGCCAGAGGCACACATTGTCGACGTCCCCAATGGAGCTGCTGCCACCAACTACAGGTGAGACCGTGAGACTATCCACTTCCTCATTTTAACTAACCCAGCCCCGAACTTCTTGTAATTTCTTTTAAAGTGAGTGTTTATGTTATTGTTATGCATTAATGTTCAGTATTAAGTGACCATATATTGTGGATTTAGAATGTGAACAAGAATTAAATTGTCATGTCATGTCGATGAAACGGCTCAGGATGTACTGTTAAGTTGCATGTTAATTATTATACTGTTTGATCCAGTAACAATAAAATCAGCTCCTTTAATTAAAATAATAGCCTACTAGTTGTAAATAATTAATTAATTAAAAATATTATTCCAGTAAAATGAGAGAACAGAAAGAAAAACCAGAGTGCAGCGGCAATTCTTCTCAACTACGCCGTCCAGCCGTCCACCAGCGGCTCCGCCCAGCATCATTCTATTTCTAGAAACTCCGCCTAGTCTACCATCGAATTCTATTTTTTTACTTCAACATTAAAATGAGGTTTTGCTTTTCCCTCACTGCCGGAATTTCGGTCGAGAAAGCTTCTCCCTCGTGCCGCTTTAACTAAACCAATTCCAGATTTTGGGAGAATTGCAAAAGTGATCCTCCAAGTAGAGGTCCTCCGTATTTTTGGTCCTTTCCTCAATTAGCTAGAGTCTTTAGCATATCCAAAGCATAAGTTAGTAGCAAGTAGCAACATCAGTTTAGCTCACCTAGGCCTTCTATGTTTGAAGAAAGAGAGAAATAAAGTGGGACTCTAGTTAGCTCATATCTTGACCCACACCACAATATTGGTAGTTATAGTTCAAGAACTACCCATCTGCCATTAGAGTACTTAATTAAGTTCTGTAAGTTTATTTTGATTGAATGAATCATGAATCATAGATATTTCTACTAATTGAACTCCACTATAGTTTACCACAAATTACCTCACAAAATTATTTGAGCAAATTCCATAAACATGGTACCTCATACCTAACTTTCTACATTCTTTTGTCACGGTGCATCTATTCTAGCTATTTCTACTCCACTGTTAGGTGCCATCTTTGTTAGAAGACATGTACATTTCTCTTTAAGTAACAAAAAGCACGGGAGACAATTCCCTGGAAGGTAATTGTTAGTTAGTTCAAGACCAAAGCACAGACCTCATAGTTGTAAAAGGTAGATCGCTGGAAACTGCACTTACTGGGAAAATAAATATGGTATAGTCCTGACTAACGCATGCTATGGTACTAAGACAAATTAAGTGAAATGGAAGCTCTCCAGGATTCAGCCCTACCTTAGAGAGAAGGAAAGCATCACAAGAATTGGTATAATTTATAACAAATAGAGTCAATATCCATACCTCTGTGTGTCAACTTCAAACTCGATGCTCCCATAGTAGCCATGGGATTTTCAAGATCGAAGCTTTCATGGCTGTCCATGGAAGCTTCAGCTTAGCCCGTCAAGATCTTTCCAGTAAAGATGACCGGCGCTCCGCCACTTCACCGGGTTCTGATCATCTTTAATGTTTTATTTATTTATTTTTTATTTCGGAAAAATAATAAATTGGTATTTATTAGTTTATTTGAAGTTGATTTTGAATTAATTTTGGTATATTTTGTTAAATATAATAGATAAGAGGTGTGAAAATAATTGATCATATAATATTTTTTATTATTATGCGACATCGCACTACATTATTATATGTACAGTTTGACACCGTATACATTGATAAAGAATGAACGGGTTAAAAATTAATTTTAAATTAATTTAATAATTTAAATTATAATACTAATAATAGTATAATGCAGCATTAATATTACCCATCCCCTAGTTCTTTAAGTAGTTATGAAATTCATGTAATTTCAAATAGCGAGTGATGAGTTGGACCCTAAATTCCACCGTACACTTATATTGGACCATTAAAAGCAAGTTTTCCCTTAAGGCCGTACATGATTTTGCCTGATGGCTGGCAATTGGCAAAGGCAATAATTTCTTGAATTTGAATTGCTCCCCCTCAATTCATGCATTTATCTTGGTTATTGCAGTATCCTTGTTGAGACGGCAAGAAGGTTCCTGACGCGTTTGGTTTTTGAACTACTCTTTCCACTGGCGATAATGAAATCTCAATACCCTGCCTTAACTTCTGACTATTCCGTTCAAGTCTGTTCCTTTGTTGCGGCAGGATTTGTGTATTGTCTGCTAATCGAAATTGTTGCGAATACAAATCCAGATGGCTCACCAGATCAATCACCAAACAAAGAGTATCTTGAGATAGTTCTTCAAATTTGTCTGATAATTGCTTCAATATCACTGGCTACTATGCTTCTCCCGCCTAACCAATCACTCTTTGTGTTTGTCCCGTTAATATTCGTCTCGGTTCCACTGATGGTCGTGGTGTGGTTCAGGACAGAAATAGTCTATATCTTCAATAATTCTTTTGCCTATGTGATGTATATGCATACAAGTACTGCAGATAATTCAACTCCAGTGCCTAGAGTGTCTACCTAGGTTCAGGAAGAAATAGTCGGCATCTTCAACAAAAGTTTGCCTATATAATGTATAAGTAGATAATGTAAAGATATATCAACAGAGAACAAACAGAAATGAAGAAGAAGCTGAAATGAAGAAGAAAGCTGCTGAAATAAAGAAGTGAAGAAACAGAAGAAACGTTCTTCAGCTATGACGTTTTATTCATTAAGTTACTACACGATTTGTACATTGTACTTAAAGTGTGGTACAATAATTAGTTAAGAAAACAGTTAATTAGTCTATATAAACAGCTAAAGACTCATTCCTTCAGATTATCAAATTCTCTGTAAATCTTTCCAATTTGTATCAATTCTCAGTCTTCCTTCCAGATTCTGGAAGTTTATATGGTACCAGTTAAGCCAGCGGTTACGATTGCGCTGCGTTCTTTGGAAAATTGATTTCCGTTGCAATTATTGTTGAAACTCAGTTCTTTTCTTCTTTCATCGATCATCCATGGCGGATAATAGTTCGATGAATGGTGTTTCTGGTGAACGTCATCGTGTTCATCAATTGGAGGTTGGAATTGATTTGCCATCTTCTCCGTATTTTCTGCAATCGTTAGATCAGCCTGGCATTGCGATTGTTCTTGAGCAATTGGATGGAGTCAACAAATCTTGATGGCTTTGGATGTCAAGAACAAGACAGGTTTTGTTGATGGAAGATTTCTGTACCTGATGTGAATGTTACTCCATTGTTGTATGCTGCTTGGAAAAGAGCAAATGCTTTAGTGCGTATTTGGATTCTTAATTCATGTTCTCATGATATGCGTTCTTCACATTTGCATACTACTTCTGTTAGAGATTTGTGGATAGGTTTGCATACTAGATTCACTCGTAGTGTTGTTCCTCGAGTGTTTCATCTACAAAAATCTTTGAGTTCTATTTGTCAAGGTGTAAATACTATCTCTGTGTATTATGGTCAATTTAAGAAGCTTTGAGATGAGTTTGTTGCGTTAAGACCAGTTAGTACATGCACTTGTGGTGGTAGTGAAGCAGTTATTGCTACTCAACATGAATATGGGGTAGTAAAATTTCTTGTGGGATTACATTATTCTTATGCTAATATTCGTAGTCAAATTATGATGCAAGATCATATACCAACTTTGGTGAAGATCTATTCTATATTGATGCATGAAGAAGGACAAAAGGTCTTAGTTCTTATGATAATGTGCAGTCAAGTCAGGATTATATGGATATGATGATTATAGGCAAACTGGTGAAGTTATGCCTGAGAATGTTGCTTGTATGGTGAAGAATACTTATTTTAGAGATAAGCCTAAATGTTCTCATTGTGGTGCTATTGGGCATACTTGTTATCAGATAATAGGATATCCACCTGGTTGGCAGAGAAACAAGGACAATGGCAAGAGGTTTGTTAGTCAGCAGCAACATGGAAATCATCATGCTCATGATGCAGTTGTTGATGAAGCTAGTTGTTCTCAGATGGTTTCTGATGATATAAAACCTGATTTGTATAATCAGTTTATGGAGTTTGCTAGGTTCCAGGTACAACAATAAATGATAACACAACATCAACACCCTTCTAGTCCTGTTCATAAGGTTGCAGTTGCAGTTTCCGAAGTTCCCTCTACTTCAGGCACATGTATCACAAAGTATGCATTGTCTTCTAGTGTTTTAGCAGGTCCATTTGATATATGGATACTTGATACAGGAGCTACATATCACATGATTTGTGATTGTAGTTATTAAACTGGTAATATTGTTGATGTTGATATCAACATAAATCTTTCTACAGGTGATAATATCACTGCAGTTAAAAGTGGTGAAGTCAAAATTTCAAACAATTTAACTTTGCATAATGTGCTTTTTGTACCTAGATTCACATTTAATCTAGTGTTTGTGCCTCACTTAACTCATTTTGAGAACTTGAGCTGTCATTTTTATAAACATCATTGTCACTTGCATGACATAACAACAAGAAAGGTGATTGGATTTATTGCTTTTATTGATTGCTTATACCATTTATCAAGGACCATTATCAAGAACCCACACATTCAATCTGCTGTCAATTCTGTCAAATGTAATAGAAAGGATGTTTTCAACTTGTGGCACATGAGATTAGGGCATTCATCTATATCTAGTCTTGTAGACATACCTGAATATTCAGTCAAACAATGTAATACATAATTTGTTTGTGATATTTGTCATTTCTGTAAACAAAAGAAACTCAGTTTTAATGAGAACAACAAAATTTCTACAAATGCTTTTGATTTGATTCATGTTGATATCAGGGGTCCATTTCATACTCCTTATTCTTGTAAAAGATTTTTCTTAACCATTGTTGATGACTATTCTAGGTGCATATGGCTCTATCTCATGACACACAAATCAGAAGTTAAAAATCATATGGATCATTTTTATAATTTGGTGTTAACTCAATTTTGACAAAAAAATTAAATGTGTGAGATCAGATAATGGACCTGAATTTTATCTGACAAGTTTTTATGCTTCTTTGGGTATTATTCATCAGAGATCTTGTGTTGAGACACCTCAACAAAATGGCAGAGTTGAGAGAAAACATCAGCATCTTTTACAAGTTGCTAGAGCCCTCTTATTTCTGTCTCATTTGCATCTCAAATTTTGGTCTGAGTGTGTTCTTACAGCTTGTTATATTATCAATAGATTACCTACTAATGTTTTGCAGGGAAAGAGTCCTTATGAAATTTTATGTAACGATCAAACCTGACTATAGTGTCTTCAAGGTTTTTGGTGGTTTGTGTTTTGCTTCTACATTACAAGCTAACAGGTCCAAGTTTGATGCAAGAGCTATCAAATGTGTGTTTATTGGGTATCCATTGGGATACAAAGAGTATAAGTTGCTAAATTTAGATACTAAACAGGTGTTTAATAGACATGTTCAGTTTATTTAGCATGAATTTCCATTTCAGGACATTTCTTATGATAAAAATGGCTTTACACCCATTTTTACTCTTTTATATGTTCATGATATTATTGATAATAATGATAATTGTTCACAATCCGATGCTCAGGGCAATGGGGAAGTTAGTGCAGTCTCAGAAGGATCTCATGTTCATTACATGGATAATGCTGAGATTGAAGAAATAAGTACATTACAAGAAAATACAAGTAATATCAATGACATTGTAAGTTTGTCAGATGGTAATATCTCCAGCAATACTGAAAATCAGAGGAGGTCTACTAGAGCAAAACATTTAAAGTTATATGATTATCAGTTGCCACCATCTGTTAATCATACAAGAACAAGTAATGCTGCTACAACAAAGTCAATGGACAGGTATCCCATTAGTGATTTTATTTCAACTGATAGACTGTCACCTGATTATTTTTGTTTTACTGCTGCTATTACTAATATAACTGAGCTTAAAACCTATAAACAAGCCTCTCATCATCCTGAATGGATTAAAGCAATGAACTCTGAACTTGATGCTGTAGAAAGAACTAAAACATGGGAGTTGGTTGACCTACCTGCAAATAAACATTGTATTGGATCTAAACGGGTATACAAAGTTAAATTTTAGAGAGACGGTGAATGAGAGAATCGAGATAGGGAGATTGATTTAGCATTTTCGCCATTATTACCAGTCTGAAGGTTTTTCAGGATTCTGATCGATAAATTGGGAATTTGAGAGTTTTGTTTTGTTTTCATTTTGCCATTTTATAAATAAGTCCCTAGATTTATTTGTTATTACCGAAATGGCACCAAATTTAGTTGAATAATGGATTAAATATGATGAAAGATAAAATTACAGCTCCCCTCACATTTGCTCTATCAGGAATGAGAATGTTTTGGGACTAAAAGCATCAATCGAGAGGAACTAACACCTAGCGTCACATTAGCTCCTCACAAATACCACCTATTTTTGTAGTGACTACAAGTTGTAAAATGTTAAAATGGAGTCAGAATGAGAAGTCACATAGAAATGGCAGTTTTCTCCAACAGCAGGCCAAGAGTGTATTTAATTCCCAATCAGAATGTAACTCAGAAAAGAGTTCATATGTCTTGTCCTAATGGAGCTCTCATATTCTAACATTAGACGACATAATGAAACATAGCACAGTAGGTTAACAGTGTGTAAATATCTCAAGTAAAATTTCACTTCATTTGATGGCGAAATCAGATAGCTACATCTTTAGCAAACAACCACCTTTTGGCCTTCAGAAGCAGTTTCTTTGAACGTAGTCTCTTAGCCCTCAGACTGGCTCGACCAGTTAGACCATCAGGGAACAAAACACAGCATATTAGTGCCTGTTACAGCTGCAAATTGCATCAACTGGTATAATCTTACATCTGCACATACAGATTAAAGTACAATCACATTTTGCTCAGTAGTGGGTCTATTTCTGGAAAGAGACAGTAATTTCTACAAGGAAAATGGCACCATACAGAACCTTGATTATAGTGTGGCAAGTGGAGGTCCTGCACTGGTGAAGTACATTGCCAGATCAACGTCAAGATTGTCATATTTAGTGATGAAAGGGTGTCGCTGGATATGATGACAATACATTATTAGATTAATGACAACGAGTTCCAGAAAACTGAATCTGAGTAAAAAATTATCAGAAGTACCATAAGTTTGTTTGCTGAGAGTCTACCTTTAGGATCTTTTTGCACACTGAAAACAATCGCAGAAAGAATCAGATAGGCACAAGAAAACATATCAGTTTATATGGAGCCAAAGGAGAGTATGAGTGAACAATGCATAATAGTATAGTTCTTGAGAATAGAGCAACAATTAAGCCCAGCCTGGAAATCAAAACCAAATAGCAACACAAGCCAATTGATGTGCATAAATTGTTTTTCTTTATAAAAAAAAGAACAAGTATGGAACTCTGGCCTTTACTATGACACCAGTAAATTCAAACTTTCAAATAACATTAACTGAGATTAAAATCTGAAAACGAAAAGGGTGGATATATAATTATTGACTATGAAGTCAAATTCAGTCTCCTTAAAAGCTGCTTCACCTCGACGGCGAATCACAATAGATTACTTCTGAACCCAACATATAATGAATGAACTTTTTTTTTTAAATAAGAGCAGTAAAGTATGTACCATGCTGAAATGAATGAACAGAACTCTGGAGAAAACAGATCAAAAGGTGCACAAGGTGCAGGTTGATCAACGACGGCTTCCATCAGCTCATAGACATTGACCCACCCCCCTGGCTGTGGTGAGGAGTATGGAAACTGTCCTGTTGCACACTCGAGTAAAACTAAACCAAGGCTCCAGATGTCACTACCATAACCATAGTTGTCTCCGACAATTCTCTCTGGCTGAGGTACAGGAAAAATGAGAAATTAGAATACCATGCTACTTATTCCTGCTGGTAAAGGTATCATCTAGGCAACAACAATAATACTCACAGACATGTAGTTGTACGTGCCAACAAAGGTGTTAGCCAGACCAGATGTGCTAGCCAGTATCGCACTGACACCAAAGTCGGTGATCTTGACTTCACCTCTATGGTTTATTAGAAAATTGGAAGGTTTGACATCCCGGTGGATGATGTGTTTTTCATGATGAAGATACCACAAGCCTTTGAGCACCTAAAGTAGCACAGAAGCACTTCTAATACTCCAATTATATTTTTGACAAGGATATGACATAAATTGCCTTTATCGCACCTGCTTACAAATTGCTGCGAGATACGGTTCTGGAATCGTATTAACCTTCTTCCGGAAATCTGCAAGGGACCCACCATCCATGTATTCCAGGATTATAGAGATTGCCCCATTTTCATAGAATGATTGATAGCTGAGCACTATATAGGGACATTGGGATGACTGGTAGTTGATTTTCAGTTCTTGGGCAATATGCTTGCGAGCAGACTCTTCGATATTCATTTGAATAACCTGAAACAAGATATGAAACCAATATTTTTACATCTGTTCTGATAAAGCATATTGTTGTGAACAACATGAGGAATTTCCTAAAATAGTTTTCAAAATTCGATACCTTCAGAGCAAAAAATTGACCCGTCCATTTGTGTTGTACTAATCTAACAATACCACCATTCCCCTTTCCAATAACTTGAAGTGCATCAAAGTCAGCTAATGTCAACTGGTTATCTGATGGTTCAATTAGAGCTGCCTGAAAGAGATATCAAGCATGAAAATTCCAAGTGTAAGTTTTCACAGTAGCAAATGATAGTGATTTAAACAGAATCAGGTACATAAATAGTGGAAATGTGGAATAGGATTTCAAGGTCATGCTCAATCGCTAACTTCCAACTTGAAACATTACAGCATACTACTATTAAATGGTAAGACTACTGATGCTATTGCAAAATCAACCCAATAAATTATACTTGGAAGGCCATGTTCATCAAAATATGCGATGAATTACAGCATACACAAAGGTAACATCTCGTTGAGCAACTGCAAAGCATACCAACAAGCCAACAAAGTTCATCTACAATATCCATCTTAATGGAAATAGGCATGATCTTCGGTGATGACTATCACTGGATTCAAATCCTTGATTAAATTTCCTCAACGAGGATATTAACTACCCTCCCAATCAACAAAATGAGAGGCTCAGCTGGTCAGCCCCTTGACCCTTTATCATAGAATATCAAATACAATTCTTTCCTATAGCATCTTAAGCAAATATCATAAGTTGTCTATATTTGTAGTTATGTGCCTTAAGCCCTTAAGGCCTTAAACACATATCAACCCAGAATTCCAAAAAAGAAGATTCAATTTCAAAAAGAAACAATGCAGCATGATTTCAATAACACATAAACAGGAAATGAAAGAAAATGACAAGAACAATACTCATACAGCTTCAACTTCACTCTGGGAGACGATACGCACACCATCTCTATTGACCAGCAAATCACCGTCCCTAAACGTCCCGGATTCTGACCTACATACACAATTACACATACAGATCTGCACTTTAATAATACAACCATGAAATCAAACTAAACCCACATCAAGAATGAAACCAAACAGCTAAGAGAAGAGGTAAACAAACAAACATACAGAAATTGGGAGATAGCAATTTCATCTGGAGGAGGTAGAGAGAGCTTGAGGATAGGTGCCAGAGCCCCTTTCTTCATTCTTTCTTTCTGCTCCCTTATTTCCTTCCTGTTTACCAACAAATTCAAGATTAAACTAAAAAGTCTTGTTGTTTGAACATACACACAACACAATATACATGTAGGAGACTAGGAGTCTATTAATAGAGATTAGAGTTGAATATTCAGAGGGAAAACTATAATAGAAATGGTTAATTAATTTGGTGAGAATTTACCTTTCACTGGGACTGTCTGCATCTGTAGTTGTCTAGTTGCTTTCTTCTCCAATTAGTTAACTGTATGTGAGTGGACTGGTAAAGCCCGCCAATTTCGTTCTTCCTTCACTTTTACTCTCCTTATTTGTGAAATTTCCTATTTTACATCTGATTTGACGAGGTTCAAGTCAACGGGCCAAGTCAATCCCCATTAATACTAAACTGTTAGCTCCATAAATTTATTTTTAAAAAAAAAACTCAATTATATAAATGTATAAAATATTAAACAAATCTAACTGGTTTGATAAGCTAATCAAGTTAGATTGTTAATTAAAATAAAACTAACTGATCAGCTACGAGCTAGCTTTTCAGCTACTTTTGATAAAAATACAATATTATTTTTATTTATTACTATGCTAACTTCTTCGAGTAACCGGGTAAGAGATAGACTTGTCAAATAAATTATGCACATGAGAATTTATATTCTTATGAAAATTATCATTAATAACTAAGATAAGTGAAATGTATATTAAAATATAGTTCGATCAGTATCTAGAAAATTATTTAGATACAATAACTTTCACTTGCAATGTTGATTATAATGTTGGCGACATGTTTAACTTGAGCAAGAAATAAAAAAGTTTCCAACCTGTGTTTTATGCGAATTTATTTAAAGGTTTTCTAGGTGTTATTTTTATCTCCGTTTAAATTTCATAATGAGGTTGAAGTTTGACTAATGACTATGCATCTGTTTGGTTTAGGATTTCGATTCAGTTGTGATTGAATCGGAATGTTTTGTATTTGGATAAGCCATTAGAATTAACTAATTATTTGTAAAAACAGAATTCAATCACAATTCAATTCTCACACAATTTAATTCCGACTAAATTCTGAAACCTATAAAATTCAATATAATTTCAATTTTATACGAAATATAAATTATAACAAGTCAGTTACAATTTAATTAATATTCAGTCCAATTTAAACTGACTCAATCATAATTTTAATCCAAACCATCACTATAACTCGGTGATTGAATTTAAGATTATTTTGGAACAATTTGAATTACTTCAACTTATATAAAAAGTATTATACTCAGTAAATTACTTTCACCTAGAGAGCAAACCAAACAGACCTCACACCTTCCCAGTCATATTTTGTATTGTACGCTGCCCATAAAAAGTGGTACCTTCTAGAGCAAGCACAACCTA
>JAYMSP010004413.1:0-16296 GCA_036897095.1 Plantago elongata
TCCAGGCTTTTGGGCTTCGCAGCTTCCTTGATGGGCTTTAGGTCAAAGTCCAAGGCTTCGCAACTTCCTACTTTGATCAGGACTTCTTCTCCTTGTTTTATCAGAAGACTTCCAGCTTCTTTCGACTAGGAGTCCTTGAATGTTGCTGCTTCTTTAGAATAAAGTATGAATTAACCAATCGACGTGGGTCATCGCACTTTCAAAATCGTTCAATTTGGTCTTGTATGACACTAAGGGGTTGATTGTCATAGCATTTAAATCGTTCCATTTGACTCGATGAACAGTGATTTGGCCTAAAATACACTTTAAATATTCCATTTCAATTTAATTCCAAACACAATTTTACTAAAATCCCATCTAAATAGCGTCATGCCAATCCGCCCAAGTAATATTCTAGACCCAAACTCTATTCCATATTTCCATCGTCTTGGGTCGCATTCGTTAATTTCAAAAGAATCGCAAAATCACCCATCTGCCTCGTGTACCACGGGAACCTTGTCATCTCACATTCCAACTAAAGGGTAAGAAAGTCAATGAACACTGTACTTGCCGCTTCTCGAAGCAGTTGTAGACGGCTGGTGGGTGGAAATTGAGTGATAAAATCACAAAATTCACACACTACATTTCTGTTGAGTCTTCTTCGAGCTCATCAACAACAACAACCAACCAAGCTTAAACATGGCGTGGATCACAAGATTTCTCACCGCTGTAACGTTTTTGACCGTCGGTATCGTTTTCTCCCCTGTAAACCTCGGATCGAACGGTGACAAATCGCCGTTGCTCATCACCGGACTCAAATTGGCTCACCTCCTTTGCTTCTCAACTGCTTGGGGTGCCGCTCTATGGGTCACCTTCATCGGCGGTATCATCATGTTCAAGTAATCTTCATCTTCTTCCGTATTTTCTGTTCTATGTTTGATTTGCAGGCTTCGTGAATTGTATTGAAAAAGTACTTGTAAGTTGGAAGTGTGTTTGTTTATCAATTTACAAGCTATTGTTGTTGTATTGTGTTTCGATCGGTATACGCTTTCGTTACTGGAACTGTCTGTTAGTGATGAAGTCTTTTGAAATGATCTGATAGTCAATTATTAGTACATTTCAGTGTAAAAATCTTTCAGTTGTGTTAATTTCTGTACATTTTGTGGATCAATTAGATGTATAACGAGATAATATATATCAGTAATCAGTTTTTGTGTTTTCTTAGTAGAATGGATGTCTAGTTAAATACATTCCTCATATGTGGACTATCAGTTGGCACTTATCTGGTAGTTTGCTTAAGTGATTAGGGATTTTTCTATGATGAAGCTTTATCTGATAGAAATTTTGCAGCTGTTTTAATTTATATACCTGATATATTCAGAACCATGATTAGAGCTTACTAGCGATCCCAGAGTAAACATTAGATATATGATTGCTGTATTTCAATGATTGTGAATTCTTCTTAGCACCACTGTGTTTTGATAAAGTTGTTTCTCTTCTAGGATTAGCAGCTGACTGTTTTGGTCCACAGTTTCCTATTTTTGCATTATGGCTATAGGAACGAGATATGTATGCAGTATGCCAGTATGGGAAATAATTGTTTGGGGATGTTACTTTGTACAGGTTTTGATAATAATTGGAGAAGCTCTTGTAGTTATGAGATTGCATATGGAAGTATTGTTATTTTACTTTTATTGTTGGATTGTGTCTCGATCGGCAAAAAGTTACTGGAATTGTCTGTATGTGATGAATCCTGTGAAATGATTTGATGGTTCATTCATAACTTGATGTAATTGGTTAAATGTTCTCATCTAATATATTCAGCTGTGTTAATTTCTACACATTTTGTGGATCAATTTAGATAGGTGATAAAAAAACCTACATGACTATCGTAAACAAGATGGTATAACTCGATTTAAGATTTCTTCTTAGAATCCATGTCCAGCTAAAAACATTTCTCTTCTGTGGACTATCAGCTGATGCTTATCTGGTAGTCTGCTAAAGTAATTGGGAATTTTTGTTTTTGATGAAGCTGTATCTGGTAGCATTTTTCCAAAGCTGTATTAATTTATATACTTGGGATATTGGAACCATGTTTAAAACCTGCTAGAGATCCCGTAGTATTGTAAACAGTAGAAATATACTTGTCATATATCGAGTATTGTAATTCTTCCTAGCATCATCATGCTCTGGTAAACATGTTTATCTTCTAGGATTAGCAGCTGACCGTCTTAGCCCACAGTTTTCTTTTTTCCATCATGACTATAGGAACAAGATATGTATGCCAGTGTTGGAAATTTAATTGTTTGGGGATGATATGAAGCTGGATAAATTACCATAAGCAATTTTGGGGATGTTCTTCTGTGTCTATCGATGACTTTTTAGTTTTCACGCTTAGTTAGAGTTGAGAGTTTCATTTCTGTGGTCGAGGCAAGTGCAATCTTTACAGAAGCTCTTGTAGTAGTCAGATGGCATATGGCAGTATTATTTTTGTAGGTTTTGTGTTGTAATCTTCTGAAATTTTCACTTTTAGTTGAGGATACATGGATAATGCAGTCTTATAAATGACCCGTGAAAGTGATCTAAAACTGTACATATCTGAAATTCAATGATACATTTGTAGGAACTTGCCGAGACATCAATTTGGGAACTTGCAGAGTAAGATGTTTCCTGCGTACTTCTCCATGGTGGGTGTTTGCTGTGCGGTTGCTGTAGGGTCTTTTGGGTACTTGCATCCATGGAAGACTTCAGGAGTTACTGAGAAGTACCAGCTAGGGTTCCTGCTGTCTGCCTTTGCTTTCAATCTCAGCAATCTTGTCATCTTTACACCCATGACTATCGAGGTAACAAATCATGTAGCATTGTTAGTTATTTTTCTCAATATCGTTTTCGATTTGTTTGTCAAAGTAGCTCGACTCAGTTCGCTTATTCTATTTCTTGTATTCATTTGACTTAATGCTGTTGTTTTGTCACTATATGTTGTTCTGTTGGGATTATAGTTCATCTGATGCCCTCGGGCAAATAAGATCTAGGTACTTCTAGGAACTATATTCTCTTGTATGACCTGGGGTGTGTCAGTGGGAAATATTCATTGTTTCGTCTTATCCTCTGAAGCTCATCTTTGAGTTTCAGTCTGAATTTGAAAACTACATTCAAATATTTCCATAGTACAGTATACTGATTGATAATGTATATTACAGGAAACTGCTATGCTCTTTGTATGGTTTTTATGTATGTCCATACTAACAAGCTGATGAAGTTCTTCTTCTTCCTTTTTTTTTTAACGAGCAGATGATGAAACAGAGGCACAAGATAGAAAGAGAAGCAAACATAGGGGAAGAAGTTGGCTGGACCAAGAACAAAGCAGAAGCAAAGAAAAACCCAAAGCTTGCTGCCATGAACAAGAAATTTGGGATGATTCACGGTTTATCTTCTCTTGCTAATATATTTTCATTTGGTAGCCTTGCCATGCATTCTTGGTATTTAGCTGGTAAGATCGATTTGTAGATCCAGATGCATATCTTCTTCACCGTGAATCTCTGTTGTAATTTTGTTAGGAATTGAACATACATCACTTTCCAAGTCCAGGATTGTGTATTACCAGGAACCATACAAATAAAACTAATACTTGTTGTCATTCCTGGCAAGTTTGACTTTTGCCACAATGTTATGCTTTCTATGATGTGAGTATACTTCGTGAATTCGTACTGTAGATCACCAGGATCCATACCCGAAACAGGCTATGAGGCTACTTTAATTCTAGATAGGATAATCTAGAGGTTGAGTTTGTATAGTGGCAGGGGCAATTCAAGTTGGTCACATACTCTGGCAGTCTGGCTTATGTGTTCGCTTAACCTGATTTATCGATGGTCAGATGCTTTACTAAAATACCACTACTCTTAAGAATGAATGAACGGTGCGTCAGTAAGAGTATATAACTATATATGAAAATACGATTAGTTATCATATTCATACTTCATACTGTACGTATGTAACATAATGAAATGTAAGCACATAAATCCATACACTAAGCCTGTAGGCCATAGAGATTTCAGGGATTAATTTATCATCAATTGCATTATCATCATCATCATCATCATCATCATCATCATCTAACAAGTCACAAATTCAATAACAATTCTGCAAAATGGTGTATTCAAGTGGTTGACCACGTAAAGTCTGATGATTGATGCTGCAATTCATCATAAATTTCGTCAGTGTTTTTTGGATTGTGATCGGAAAAACGATCATCAGTAGCGTTTTTAAAATAGTGTGAATGTCTCATATTAGTATTTAACAATTCATGCTACTCTCCCGTCCCAACAACTTCATATATTTATCATGTTTAACCGTCTCATTAAACTTCATACATTACTAAAAAAAAAGAAGTTACTTCACTACTAACAAATAATAACAATCTCAACTTTATTAAAAATTATACATTTTGTCACTAAATATATAGTTTTCACCACCTTCTTTATTTTTTCGCATAAAATTACATGTCAACTCTAATGTATGAAGTTTGATGGGACGGAGAGAGTGTATTTAACAACTTGAAGTATTAGAATATAGTTGTATTATCGAGGGATTAGAGTTGTTTTTTAATATTTCTATTGTCTCGGTATGAATTCAACTGTTCGTATTTCATTATGAAACGTCTCAATTTTCACTTTTTATTTATTTAATAAAAAAATATATCTCTTCCTTTATTTATTCAACATCTCTCACGTTTAACTTAAATCCATTTTTTATTTTATTATCGTGACTTATGATCGAACTTAAGCGTAATTGAATTTGAAATAAAGAAAGTGTAATATTTAAAACATTGAGATAATCTAGAAAACTAGCGATTTTTACTGTAGATATGAAAATTTCATTTTTTTACATTAAAATCACAGATCCTAAATAGAAATTCACAGACAACGTAAAATCCACAGACTTTAAATAAAAATTCACAGACAGTACGTAAAAATTTATATATCCTAAAAAAAGAAATTCACAAATAATGTAAAATTTCAGAAACCCTAAATAAAAACCTATAGACACTGAATAAAAATTCACGGACAGTATGTAAAAACTCAAATTCACATACTCTAAAAATAAAATAGAATTTTCATATCTAATAAAAAAGTTTATCTTCTCCTACACTCTGTATTAAAATATTATCAAATGATGTTCCACTAGTAAACATTTTACTATTTCATTTTATGAAGAGGTGAATTTCAACTGCCTAAATAGAGTTTTATACCCTCCAACTGGCTTTAAAAGACTCTTATACCCTTAAATCCAAGCCCTAGCCCCTATAAAAGTTATTTTCCTCTTTCCGGACTATAATTTGCATTCTCCATTCTAGCTTGGAGTAGGAGGAAATCAAGAATCTGCTATCTAGCACAGTTGGTGACAGTCGGAGAAGCTAACCCGGCCACCACTGTTTTCCGAACTTCTGCCAGGTCGTCTCCCCAATCTTTTCTAGGTAATCTATCCTTGGATTGTGTATGTCAACCTATAATTTCAGTGTTTGATTGGAAAACAACCTACTTCCAAATCATTCTTCAAATTGGCATGGTTTTCAGATATTGACTCGATCGTAATTCTATACTCACAATTTGAGCTGATTTAACCGCTCCGGTTGATTGTTACTCCATTTCTGCTGTTTATGATTTCTTTAGTAGCTCATTTGATAGGCTCAAAACCTATCAATTCCCCTGCCCTTATGAAAATTTCACAAAGGAACTAAGAAATGTAGAGTGTACACTTGAAGTGTAGAATAGCTAGATTCTTGGGATTAATATGTCTGCAACTCTGATAACTATAATTGTTGCCGATCATATTTGAGAGCTAGTCATAATGATATTGTTATCCTGATTCATTAGGATTTGGGAAAATCTCTCCAAGAAGATTCGTAGAAGATGAGTAATACTGCAGGTCCTTCCTCAAAAGTGAAGGTGGGTACGTCCCAACCATCAGAAACCTCTTTAAAGCGTAAGCGTGGAATGTTTCAGAAAGATTGTGAGTGCTTCCCTTTTACGTAATTTTTTTTATTCTCTCCCTTGCAATTCATTAAACTTCGAATTTCATGATTTATAGTCTAGTCTACTCACTCTATGTCTCTTTCCCGCAGTACACCACATGATGTATGGCTTTGGGGATGAGGCTAATGTAGGTTTTCACATTCTCTTGGCCTACTTTGTTCTCTGTTTTGAGTTTATTTACACTTTTGAATTTTCAAAACTAATTACTCTTCATGTAACTTCCGTAACATGCAAAGAGTGACTGCTAGAATGATCCTTCTGCTGTGTAAATTTGACGCGTGGGATTGATTGGTATTGACTAATATGTGCATATGTTTTTTATGGCTTCCCGGACTGGAATGATACTTAAATGTGCTTGAATTAATTCATAATTAATTACTTGAAAAATGCTGAGAGTTGAAGAGTACTGAAAAAAGGTTAGAAATAGTGCTGAAGAAAATAGGTATATCAGTGTTGACAGTTGTGATGTGTAGTGAAATAGTAGGGCAAAGTTTGATAATAGCTCAAGTAATTCTTTGAACAAAATTTTCTTGGCTAAATGATTGATTTTTTTATTTGATCACCATTGGTCTAAACCAGTTGGACATGGTTATTACTTATTACGTGATTTCTCTTAGTACGGGACTATAAGTTGAAGAGTATCAGTTATAATGATGTTTTTGCTATAGTTTTCCCTGATCCCTGCATATTGTACATACACTCCACATTCACTTGAGAATTGAGATAAGTCTTACAATTTTCAGGAGCTGATTTTACAGTTTTCTTCAGAATGTGAGATAATGGCTGAGGTGTTTTGGGGGAGTAGTGCTCTCAATGGGTAGGGTAAAGACCCTACCCTTACCCATTTAACTGCAAAGGGTCTGGGTCCAGACCCTACCCTTTTAATTTTAGACCCTACCGGACCCTTATGCTCTCAACCGATAAGGGTCTAGACTACCCGGGACCCTACTAGACCCTTTTAGTAACAGGGTCCAGGTCGGGTCTGGTATGGACCCGGACCCGAATTTTAGGGTTGGGTAGGTCTAGACCCGTTTGGACCCCCTTTTTTTTACTTCTTCAAAATTGACATAAAATGCCTTATAAAAATATGAACGTCCATAATATTTAATTGCTATGATTTAAAAAATGTACAAATGTTATTTATTTGTAATTTGAAGATGAAGTTCAAAATCGTTTATTTTAAAAGTTCATGTGAGAAGCACACTAATCCTACTCTTGTATTATACCCAAATCAATTATAGTGTCCATATAAAATCAAATATAATTTCAATTGAAAAAAAAAAGCAAAAAATAAAAAAGGGGTCCAATCGTGTCCAGATCCTACCCGACCCTAAACTTCGGGTCCGGGTCTGAAGTTTCGGGTCCAAGTAAGGGCCTGGGTATGGACCCGGACCCTTAATATATTAAAGGGTCCAGGGTAAGGTCTGGACAGGGTAGGGTCCAGACCCCTACCCATTGAGAGCACTATGGGGGAGTGAATTGTCAAGAAATAGAAGGATGAGGATTTGCCACTAAATTTCTGGGGCTCAAATTTATGGCTTAATTCCAAGAGTTTTGATTAGTTTATGGTTATTCTGTATAAAATATGTGAGAGAGTGAACCTGCCCCACTGAGCTTTGAGCCTCTGTCTGGAAATCTGATTGGTTCATCTTTCATTAATAGGCTGATGTAATATGTCGAGATAAGCAAAAAGAATGAGTTGTATGCTTAAACCTCAACAAAATTACAATGTTGAGATTACTAAAATTGGAATCTTTTATTTATGTTTTGTACTTTCTTTTCAGAACTGTCATTTGTTGAAAATTTAATTGGCAGGGGGTTGGACAAGTTCAGTAATCTTACAGAAGAAAGCCTTTATGACTCTCTGAAAGTGTGAAGATTTTGGGTCCAATTTCTTGTATATAAACATTTAGAATATGCTGTGAGCACAGGACATCCGCAGGTTGACGGTGTTGCGGAAAATTCTGGTTATACATGCTTAGAGTTGTTCTTAAAAAAAAATAAAATTTTTGGACTTTAAAGTTATAGGAGTGGGAGTGGGAGAAAGAACATATAATATTTAACCTGTGCAAAATGTCAGTGGAAATTTTCCTTTTGTTGTTCAAATGCTTTTCTTTCTTTCTTTCCTTGCATTGAAATTGAATTATGATGTTCATTGGCTGTGATGCTACTATTGCTCTGCAGCCACTTCCAGAAACTGTGTCGCTTGTTGAGGATATTGTTGTGGAGTATGTTACTGATATGGTAATTATTCTATAATTTCTATATTATTCGATTTTACTGTCCTTTATGATATATTCTTCTAAATGGAGCTGCTGTTCAACTTTGCAGGTCCACAAAGCTCAAGATGTCGCTTCCAAAAGAGGGAAGCTTTTGACCGAAGATTTCCTCTTTCTGATACGAAAGGTACATTTACCAAGATATATCTACCATGAAAATTTCTTGGATATTCTGATCACAGCCTGACAAAGACACTGAGGTATGCCAAAGGCTACATAGCTCAAAATGTACCGAAGCCATTAGGTAGTGTAAATATTATTTGGCGCATGCTTGACCGTTATGGAAGGTGAGAAAGACTAGAGTAATTTTGGTAATTAGTATTAAGGATGGAGCAAATACTGTGGAATTGAATCAATTTTGACCATGCTAGCTGAAATAATGCTGCATTTCTGTCATTCAGTAATTTTTGCTACATGGCAACTGAACTCCACAGTTGTAGCTCTGATGCTAATGGCACCTACCATATAAATTATAAATTGTAGTTGCCGGGTCTTTCTAAGTGCCTGTGTTTCTTTGAGAATTAGAAAACTCTTCACGTTTGAATGTCATGAGCGAAGAGGATGGATTCATGTTACCCATGGGAAAATAAGTCTTAAACAGTAAAACTTCTTCAGCCTATAAGCCAATTTATAATTTTCTGTATTATTAGCATCATAATTGTTGGCTATTTACTTTGATACTCACTAGTTGACATGCTTTTATGACTTTCCTGGGCATTTACTTCAGATATTGTGTAAATTTTAGTATAGTTGCTGCCTTATTTTTTTCGTGTTTACTTGCTTCCAAGTATAATAGATTTTTTTCATTCTTACAAGAAATATATAAAGTAAAGGGGTGACATGGGCAATTATATGAATGCTGTCTGGTTGATACTCAACTTCGATTTTGTAGGATTTGCCAAAGCTTAACCGGTGCACAGAGTTGTTGTCTATGAATGAAGAACTAAAGCAGGCAAGGAAGGCCTTTGATGTTGATGAAGAGAAACTGGCATCAGTGGATTAAGTTAGTGTTGATGTTTCTCTCAATGTGCCAAGTATAATGATGGTCCTTTCATCCTGGTCTTCCTTGTTAGTGCTCTAATGGCTGCTATACACTGGCTTTGGGTTCAAGTAACTTTCGCTTTGCTTACGCCTTCGAGTAGTTCTTTAGACTTACGAAGTTCGAACATACTCCTAGTGTAAATGCTAATATTGTTGTCGCTAACTGTATACAGTATAGCTCTGGCTTTTTGTCTTTTATTCTACCAAATCCTTCAAGGTAAACTGTCTACTGTCTACACTGACAAAGTCTCTTCAGAGTAGCCAATCCTACAATATTCATATAATTCATGACCATCGAGCGATTGATTTCACTTGAGTACAATTCTAGTGTGAAACTAATGGCGTGCACTATGTAGTACATGAGTGATGAATTCACAAATTTTCTTACCCAAAGGTAGTTATATGATTTGAAGTTCTGTAACAAAATTATACAGTAGTATGTGATTATTTTGAATGTTGATAGAGAAATTTGCCTCTCCTGATTTCGCCTCTAGTTACTATCACATTCACAAGTCTAGAAATGCATATAGTTGAAATTTAAAGGAAATAAATTGTACAGGCCGTGCATGATCAGAATGTAAACTCTACATTGTATTATATCGAGATACTACCTCCGTCCCAATTTGAAACTCCGTCCCGATTTGAAAGTCTTGCGGAACCGACATAATTTTTTTTAAAAAAGTAATAAAATAGGAAAGAAGATAATAAATTATGAATGTAATTGGATAAAGTAGGAGAAATAGTGAATAAAATATAAGAAATAATATTTAAATTATGAGATAAATTTTTTATTTAAGGAAGTGGTACTTTTAAATCGGGACAACTCAAAATGGAAATCGGAATTTTCAAACCGGAATGAATGTAGTATTATATATCTAAAAATATAATACTATATATAGTATGATAGATAGCTTCTATCAAAAGTTAGCAACCAAAAATAGATGTGAGATACCTCAAATGCCATTGGTCTTTCATTTGATATGTCCTGGCAACTCATTGCAATTACTGGTTATACACTTAGCTTTGGTTAGCCTTTTTTCTTAAGTACTAAGTTGGGTTTTTTTTAGAAATGAGAAGAAAATGAAGGTTCACGAGATGTTTGTTTCCGGAAATTAGGCACGATTATAAGCAAGATGATATGTGAAGGAACATCTGAATTCTCAACCAAACCTCAAGAAACTATGCGCTTAGCTGGAAAAAGTTAGTATGTTTCTTTTTCCAATCATTGCTTCCAGTTTCCTGATGCCTTAAATGCCCCTGTGATTTCGCAACTACTATGGTTAATCTATTTGAACTTCACGAAAGGCAAGGCAATCTCATTTTATAGCTAGCTCATTGATCAATTTTGTCTTGTATTTGCACTAGTAAACGGGTGATTAAAATCAATATAAATTTTAAGACTAAACTATATAAATATTTTGATATAATTTTAAAATGAGAGTAGAATGCGTAAAAATATAGATACTGAACAAAATATGAAAGGGTAAATAATTAAAAATAATTACATTTTAAATATGAGAATATTAAATCGCAACAAATAAATAAGACTTTGTTATTTTTGTTTGCAAAGTCATTCAATTCAGTATAATTATTGTATAGTTCAATATTTCAGTGTAGAGTTAAAGGACTTGTAGCCGAGTGGTGAGCTGAGACACCCCGTATCTAAGAGGTCACGGATTTTACCCTCTGTATGGACAATGAAAATACTGATTAGATTAGCTAGCAATGTTATCGACTATTAATTTGTTCATATTCACTTATGTAATTGTAATACTCTATCTAAAAAAACAAAATAGTTTAGTGTAGACGAAGAGAACAAAGTCTAAATAACGTTAAAAGTAGAGATTGAAGAGGAGGTTGTAATACATTTTAACCGAAATTAAAGCTCCTACATCATACCAATAATAATTGGATGACTATGTCGTTTCAACATATCGTAAAATCACCGAAAATTGAATTTGATCTAAAAAAATCGTATCTCGATTGGCCGACAATCGTGTCGCTATAAATATGATAAGCAAAATTTACTCTAATTGACATTTTAGGAAATAATACGACTTACTAACTACCAGTATTATCAAATTGTTTTCCAAACATATAGGTTAACTCACAAATTGTTATAAATCATTTGAATACTTATTAGGGCTATTTTGGTAACACTAGATATTAGCCAGCTTATACAGCCGCGTCTAACACCAAGGTTACAGTGCCACGCCGCCAAAAAACATGTTAGCATTACCACATAAACATTTCTTAATTTGTTGTTTTCAACACACAACAAACCACCACCTTATTGTAGTCCTTTTGTTCTTACACCGCGTAACGTGCTCTTAAACCAACTAATCTAATCATTAGATCTCTAAATTCCCTATATATACCATACACCTTTTCATTTCCTTCATCTTCATCAATCATCATCATCATCATCACTCACACCTTCAAAAGCTTCACAACTTTATAAAAAACAGCCATTATGCAAGAAAGATCAGCAACCCGCAAGAAAATGTCGAAAAAGACCGCAGTAGCCTCTCGGAGAGCATGGAACGTTCTCCGTCTGGCCTTGTTGTGGGCTAGGAAAGGAGGTTTATTCAGGAACAGGCTGGAATTGAGCTTACATGTACTCAACAAGGGAATCAGGAAGCTGAGGCATTCCAGTGATAAGCCACAACATGGGGCTCTAGTGTATGGGGAACGAGAGTTATCGTTTGATGAAACACCAGTTGTACATGTTAATATGAGTCGTCCTTCGTCATTGAGGTTCAAACTGCCGCATATGCCGTGTATTAAGCCGCATGTGGATTTCGATTATGATTTCGAGCTGGATGATGATTTGGCTAATGAGGAGATGTGCAAGAGATTTGCTGAGGAAGTGGTGGAGGAAGAAGAAGTAATGAAGGAGGATGCTGATGGGGAAATTGATTTGAAAGCTGAGGAGTTTATTGCTAGGTTTCATGCACAGATGAAGCTACAAAGACAAATTTCATATTTGCAGTACACAGAGAAGCTTAACAAAGAAAATGCCTCATAAATCATAATAATTGTACATTATTAAATTATTTATTTATTCTTTTTGTTTGGAGATACTTGTTGGTTTTCTTTTTGTTTCCATTGGAGATGCATATATGTTACAGTGCTTTTGGTGATCTGCTTTTTTCTTAGCTGCACATTTTCTTCCTTTACAACTCAATCTTGTCCTTTTCATTTGGTGGAATATGGAGAAAATTAGAGCAATGAAAGCGAGCAGAATCTAAATTAAAAAACCGAATATAATTAGGCTAGAGCACGAACAGGTTTACTGAGTAAATCACGCTGTCAATTCGAAATCAGGGGAGCAATAGGATATCACAGGAGTTCTGCTAAGGTTATGCAACTGCGGGAGTGTAATGTTACATTCTAATTTTGCTTATGGTACATATAACATAAACCAGACTGCAGCTACGCGAGCAAGTTAGAATAGTTTGAGATTCCCTGTGTCATTGACCAAGGAACTGATCTTTTCCGTTGCAGCAGCCAGGGTTTTGTCGCTTTTACAGAATGCAAACCTGATATATCGCCCATTATAGGACTCAGCCGAGGGACTTGTATGGAAAAATCCAGTCCCAGGCACTGCCACAACGCCTGCTTGCTCAATTAGTTCCTCAACAAATTCAATCTGCATTTTTTATGTCAATAAGCTTAGATTATGTTTCTTCACCTCAGCAAAATAACGAAATGTGCAATTATCAGATCAAAATTTTATGCGTAAATAATCATGCAGGTTGACATGTATGTCAAAACAGGCCTAGAGAGTAGGTTTATGAGACATCAATCTTTCTACCATTCTACTTATTTCTTAGAATTACACAGTACAACATAAGAGTGAAATAACAAATAACTCACGTCAGAAAGCGAGTAGCTTTCGGGGAGCTCTGCAAAGACAAAAAACGAACCCTGTGGCCTGAACTGCATCCTGAAACCAACCTTTTCAAGCAAGTTGAATATGGTGTCTCTCTTTGATTCATAGTCCTGACAAACATTTATCTTGTATTAACAACTGGTTATCTATTCACAGTAGAAGGAAGAAAATTGTTTGAATGATACGGACATAAATAAGCATCTGCAGTTGATAACATATTTAACCATGATGGCTTTTAGACTTTTAGTCTGATGGCGCAGTCTGATAGAGAGACATTGCAGAATTAGTCGCAAAATGGTATAACATCTGAGGGTCTGGTGCAAGTTTTTTATTGAACTATTGACAAATTGGGAAAGGACTTTGATGTTCAGAAACCAGAGAATGATCAAAAGAAACAGTAATGTGGTTACATAAGTTGAAATAGAACTATGCTGCCAAGGCAATTGATGCATGTGATAACTTACTCTTCTCAATGTGTTGAAGTATTCATCAGTACTTCTTAAGGCAGTCAAAGCAGCTTCTTGAAAAGGTGCTGGAGCAGAATCTGTAATTTTTATGTGAATGTTTCGAACTGCAGAGGCAATGAAAGGCGGGGCAATGGCCCATCCAACTCTCCATCCTGCAAGGCATTTTATGCAAATTAGCTAAAAGTATAACGTGTGTAATTATTCAGGCACAAGTATTACACAGATAAAGAACAAGTTATGTAGTATAAAGAAGAAAGATAGACGTCCCAGGAAGGGTCAGGCCTTGACGTTTACCTGTCACACTAAAAGTTTTTGATAAGGAAGATGTGATGACTGTCCGCCTCTGCATTCCCGGAAGAGATGCTAGTGATACATGCTTTGCATCGTCAAAGGTAATATGTTCGTACACCTGTTAATAATTGCAAGGTTGTGTTAAAAGAAAAGGTGGAAAATAAAGAGCCCAGAAGTATCTTTGAAGTCATAGCATTTGCAATTTAACTGCTATAATAGACCAAAATGGTGGTGTGAAGAAAGAGAATATATGCACTAGTATAGAAGCTATAGCAAACAGTTTCTTCTTGGTATGCAACAAAGTCCAGCAGATTAATCATACTTCATCTGTCACAGCTAGCACATCCCTTCGCTGGCAAGCTGCAGCAATGATGTCAAGCTCATCCTTGGCGAAAACTTTTCCAGTTGGATTATGAGGACTGTGGGACTTGGAATTAGTAGAGTTCTTGAGCATAAGAAGAGCAACATGCATGTGTACCCCAGAAACATTTGCACACTGACATAAGTACCAGACCTTGAACACGTCAATAGCATCACGAAAATGAAAATGACAACTGTGTTTTTATCTAATAGCAAAAAGTTTCCTGAAGTTGGCAAGCCTATATATATATGCTACAACACCTATCACTCTTTCAGTGCGAGGCCTTGAGAATATGAGATTAATAGACCAATAATGCCCTTAACTAACTCGAACATATCACTGTGCCAGGAAACATTATATTAAACAAATAGTGCCAATGTTTATAGATCACAATCAATAACACTTGCAAATAATATTAAGGTTGGCCACCTTTTGCTTCAGTGCTTAAGCATAATCATGAAATTCTAGCAGCTACTTTGACACTTAGGGATTCACACGGAAAAGTACGTACCAAAAATCCAAACGCACCTGTTCAAAACTAACGCTTTAGTCTTGCTAGTAAAACACTTCTCCAACTTATCCGAACTCAATGTCCAATGAGGCGGATCTAGACCTACGTAGACCTGCCATTTCACCAACATAAACAAAATGACAACCACTTCAGATTTCTAAATAACTCTCTTCACCTCAATAAAGTAATCGATCTAATCACTAAAGGATAGCATGAAAGCTTACAGGAACTCCTCCAGCCAGCTTTATACATGTATCATATGTTTCGTAGGCCGGATCAAAAAGTATAACCTCATCACCATGATCAAGTACTATAAGCACCAAAATACACCATTCAATCACTTCTTATTCACACTTCAAATTAAACAAAGTAGAAAGGAAGGGGATAATCAATTAACAATACTGGCAAACATAGTTGCAGCAAATGCTTCCGACTGTCCGCAGCAAATGACAATATCCGTAACCGGATCAACAACCAGCCCATGCATTTCCTTCATTTTACCTGCAACGAAATCGCAAATACCTTGCACATGCCTTGGTCATAAATTCATATCAGAGTTCAGTGCATAGAAATAATTAACTATATTGCGATATGGAAATCAATTTTGTTAGAATTGTAACAAGAGCTAGTTAGAAGAAACCTGTACTGATTGAAGTCGGAGCGTATGGCGGAAATGGCAGCGTCTTTGATGAGCTGAGGGGCGGGAAAATCGGGGAAACCTTCGGCTAGGTTGATGGCGTGGCATCTCTGAGCAAGGAATGAAAGTTGTTGGATTGGAGAAGGTGCTAGTGACTTTGCTACTGAGGATAGTTTATCCACTTCATCCATTTTTGCTGCTTATCTTTCAGGCAGTCAGGCTGCTTCTTTTCTCTGCAAATTCTGTTATCAAATTCTGGTATGTATTGGACTCTTATTGGGCCCGGTCAGGAATGATGAAGTTGGAGTCGAGATTTGTGGAGGGCTCGGCTTGTTAAGACCAGCCCCATTGGGGGCGCCGTGGGGCATGGCGCGCCCTCGGCGCCCCAACGGACCTTCTCGTCGCGCCAACGGGTGCGGCGAGAGTCAAAGGCGTCTGACACGGCGCGGGCAGTAGCCAATGGGCTGCTGCCCAGTGTCCGCCCCCTCCCCCCCCCTTGCTTTTTTTCGTTTTTTCGATTTTCGGTTTTTATCCGTTTTCGAACGATAATATCTTAAAAAATACTTAATAAAAAAATATAAAAAATCACCAACGGATACGTTTTTTCACGATCTACAAAATGAGATCAATTTTGAAATTTTTTAATTTTTGAATCACTCATTTTGAATTTTGAATTTCCGTCCGACTTTTTCAATTCGGAATTTCCCCCACACTTTTAAAATTTTGAAATTCCCTCCCACTTTTGAATTTCAAAATTTGAATTCCCACTACCCCCTCCACCAAAAACATCTATAAAACAACCC
>JAYMSP010004414.1:0-16294 GCA_036897095.1 Plantago elongata
TTTCTTCATCTTCTCACACAATTGCCTCATCAAAGGTCTTGATATCTGACCTACTCAATTTAATCGTGTATTTTTAATAATAATTTCGTGTTTCTTTTGAAATATAAAAGTTTGATAAAAATTAATGAGTGCGGGTCATTAAGTCATGTGCATATTGAAACTTCCACAAACTTTCATACACAAGGTAAAATAACTTATTGTGGGTCAAGGTGCAATCCACTCAATAATTTAAATATATTCTTTCGTCTAATATATGTTTTATGATACCAATAAAAATTTGACATGTGTGATATATTCAATGTTGATAATTAATTAAGTCATTAGTTGGCACTAATGAGTAATTACATAAGATAATTATACATGTGTTTATAATTGGATCATAGATCATGACTATCTAACTTTATTAGTGCTCCGTTGCAATTTCAAGGTAATGACAATTGACAAGTGCTAATCAAGTCATTTTCCTAATTGTGTTTTAATAGCAATTAAGCGCTTCATGCCTTCATAGATGTTTTGCCAGGGCAAGAACTTGTAGGTCTTTTTTCTTTTTGCTTCTAGGGGTAAAAAATTATTAACTTGCATACAATAAGCTTAGTTTTGAAACATCAAAATTTTCTAAATTTTCTAATAGGACTGAGGTTTTCACAATGCATAAGTATTGTTCGATGTTTCATCGAGCGAAATTTCTCATACAATTTACGAGTAATTGCAATAATCGTCTAAGACTCGAATAATTGATCTGCTTGAGACAACTTTAATACTACCAAGCAAACATTTTGAAAATTAAGAAAGAGAGAAACTTCAATTGTGGAATTCCAATAAATGATTTTTGTGACTATTCAAGATGACTTTTCGTCAAAGTCGCATGAAGAGTCATGTACCTACTGCCTTTCACGCTCAAATGATTTTCAAGGGGACAAAAAATATTTTAAAAATTTACTAGTAGTACGTACTATGTACAGGAAAAAATGTCTATAATTTGTTTTTTTTATTGAAATCCCCTCCATTTGTTCAATTTTGCATTTTCAGCCCTCCATGTGGATATCCTGTTTGATTTTTTGCCATCTAAAATCAAATTTTGCATTCTTTATCTCACACGTTTTTACTCATTTGATTTTTTATTTATTTTATTTTTCGGATGCTCATGGAAGATTTTTATTCTTAATTTTTCTAAAATATATTTTGTATTTGGTCATTTTTTGAAATTAGGTTAGAATTAGGGTTCATGCTAATTTAGGCTTAGGATTTTTATCAATTTGGGAATATTTATCAATTTGGCAAAATGGGACATGAAGTGGAACTGCGGAAAGGATACGTACACTTTTGGGAGGAACCTCCTCCGCATCTCATCCCATATTTACTTAAAGATGTCGTAGTTTTATTTCCGATTAAGAAAAAAAATTATATGTACCATATCAAACTGGCCATATAGGCAAAGATGTGCATCCAGATAATGCATTAATTCAATCATTTTCACCCTCTCCCTCTTCGCACAGGCACAAATATTATAAATTATAAAACTGGCGAATAAAAATGTATTTTTAACCTTAATCATTGACATATATAATACCTGAACACACTACGAATCACAACATATAAGATATACCAAAACCTTTTTTCCGAACATGCCTAAACACCAACCAAGTCAATGAGTACAAAATGTTTGATAGCTATCACTTCGACAGAATTATACATCATCACTCACTCAATCATTAACCATACCAAACAAGTTCAAAATAAAGAAAACCATTGCAAGGTCCATTTTTATGTTACAACTAACTGTCACATGGTCACTGGTAGACACCAAATTTCTTGACTTAGCCCCAAGCAAACAACCCTAATTTGCCAAGAAACTATCCTATAAATCTCACAGAAACAGAATCAGAATCAGCAAAACATCACAGTTTATTAACCTTAACAAGATGAAATGGACTTGTAATCCGGAACTATTTTATATACTCATAATGTTCATTTTATTTTCAAAATATTAGAAGTTCCAAAAAATACCGAACTATCTAAATAGAAGTTCCAAAACTTCTATATTTCAAAACATATTTCAAAATCGAGATTGGGAACATTTCCACAAAACATATCCTTGAAACTTCCTTGATCCAAATCACAAAAGAGATCTTATCCCACCCAAAAAAATAAAAATGAAGAAGGGCAAAAGAGTAAATTCGCATAAGGCTGAAGGATTGCCATATTTGGTGAGAGTCTAGTGTCCAGAGCTGCTAATAATCACTAACCCACAACACCACGCCTGCTACATATCTGGTAATCAACAGCAAGTCATTTTCATGGCCATCTTAATTTCTTTCAATTCTCTATCTCTCTCTATGATTTAATTTAACAAAAATACATTATTGTTAATACATACATGTAATTACGCAGACGTATACAAAGAAAGAAAGTGATATATATAAACAACTAGCTACCTAGCCAGTAATACACATTGGCTTGTTGAATTAATTCACTGAGAGGTTTATAGAAAGAATAGGTTGAGGAGGAAGAAGAAGAAGAAGAGAAGGATTCTTGGAAACTGAGAAGCGCATTCAAACTCTCCGGTAAATAGAAATTTTTTCCATACAAGTTGGGCTAGCCAACCAGGTTTGTTTGTCATAATTATGCTTGTTAATGGAACAACAACAACAAGATGAACAAGAAGCAGCAACACTAGATATTTATTTATCTATCTGACTATATGAACATAAGCATAAGATATAGCTAGTAATTATATATTAACACAAGATTTTCTTCTTGTGTGATTCATTTCATTTCTTTGTTTTCCTTTCCTTGTTCATGCAATAGGCACAGTGCCAAATGTTTCACTCTTTGTCCAAATCTGCTGCCTGTTTTTGGTTCTTTTGGGAATACATGCTCAGCTTATTGAAAAGTAAGGAAAGCTGGGGTTTTTAACATGGATTTTTGTTAGATGATTCCCAAGAAAAATAGTAACATTTTTATCTTGATCACAATAAATGATTTCTTGGTTATTTTTTGTGGATGAGCTAGGAAGAGACATCCTTTTGAGAATCCCATGTCGTCTTATATGATCCAGGACAACATGTACTCTACTCCTTTATATTTGTCTTCTTTGTTGTCAGTCCTTTCTTAATTTTCTTCTTCTTAGCTTCTTCTTGAGGTTAATTATATCTCATCTCATATTTTTAAACCAAGCTTTCCTTTCACAAAATGAAGGTACTGCAGTGAGAAATGAATCATCTTTGATTATCTTCAAATTTTCTGTTGGTTTGAGAAGTCATATAAAAGACCTTGGTGACATGATTTTGCTCTTCATAATAACTTGGCAAGACCAGATCTGCTAAAAACCAAGACTAGCTTTTTTATTAACACTTTCACAAAAAATGATGCCCATACGTTTGTTGTTTTTCAAGCTTAAAACTTTTGCAGTTTTTGGCTTATAGTATCTTTATGGTCTTGGAATCTCAAACCCCTCTTTCCAAATTTCAAAGATTTTCCCACTAGAATTATCTTGCGTTTTCTACATCTATATACATCCTCCATTTATCACTAGTATGTGTATGAGTTCATGTGTTCTTTCTTTATTATATACAAGAAAAGACGTTTTCATGTTAGAGAAACTATATATGTTGAATGTGATGCTGATAAAAAGATATTTGGTGATTAGGGTTCAGTTTCAGCAATGGGAAGGGGTAAGATTGAAATCAAGAGGATTGAGAACAACACCAACCGTCAGGTGACTTTCTGCAAAAGAAGAAATGGGCTACTGAAGAAGGCTTATGAGCTTTCAGTTCTTTGTGATGCAGAGGTGGCTCTGATCGTTTTCTCTAGCCGTGGACGGGTCTATGAGTATGCCAATAACAAGTAATATCTCAAACTCTCACTACTAATCACTGATCTCTTTAGCTATCTTTGCAATCCACTTGTAACTACTAAGTATGCATGGATACAGCTCCAATCTGTGTAATATGTGCATGTGATGACTGATAATATTTTATTTATAGTGTGTATATTATTTTGCTGAGAAACTGGGATGATTTTTTGAAGGACTCTTGAGATGGTCAACCTTTTTGTTAATATGTGTTGTGAGTAACTTAACATGGACTATCAATAGGAATTTCACAGTTTTATTAGTATCTTGGAGAAACGTTTAGCTCATTGATGTAATTTATAGGCATTTAAATACACTGACAAACACACAATTAGCTAGAGTGTGTGTATTGTATTGTGGTGTTCAACCCCGATGCTAACAATGAACTCTCGAGCATACAGTCAGTAAGTGTTTTTTTCATCAGTAAGCTAACAATAAACTTGGTTTACATGAGCAGTGAAAATGTTATTGCATGGATGATCATGAAATTGGAGAACGCATTAGATCAAGTAAAGAGTTTTCATTCATTTTCTTAATCAAACACAAATGAATGGTGTCTTTGGCTCAATGTTTAATGTATAGATGAAGAAACTAAATTTTAAGAAATATTTTTAAGTTCAAAACTGATGCTAGATGCTAGCTAACTCACACGTAATTGAGAGGCGGGATTCTCCAACATCTCTTCAAGTATTTTATAATCATTAATGAATTCTCCATATTTAGATGTTTGTTCTTATTGTATTGGAACAATTTAAGTTTATCTTGTTAACCCATTTTATACACACTAATGTTAACTTATAAAATGTGATACTGTTTGCAAGCATGTCTGTGACTAATTCTTGCTAATCACACAGTTCTTGTCAAACTCAGTATAATCAGCTGTAGAGTGTTGACTGTTATTAATCTCTCCATATATGGGAAAGATAAAGTATTTTTAAAAAGTGATGTACTTTCATGGTATGTCAAATTAATGAAAACACAACAGTCAATAGCAAAGAGACAACATAAATATTTAGAACTGCAGTTGAAAGAAAAAAAATCATGATCTTCTGATTCTTTCACCAATTTGATGTTTAAGCCTTGCAGTTTGCTTTTCATGTGTAACTTTCCAATACTTTCCTTTTCCAGCATTGTATAGTTTTGCATAAAGAGAGTCCATCCAGTTGTAGTATTAAGTTTGTTGCAAGATTATAGTCCTAAACTCTATCACTAGTCTTAGGTTTCTTGTCTTTCCACTTTCATGTATATGTTGCTATGTGTCAAGGGGACCCAATTTAATGAAACAATTGAAAGGAAAAAAAAAGAACAGATATATGACATCATATATACATAAGACCTTTGAACTTTTTTCTTCTTACTCAACTTTTGGACTATATATTATCATAAAAATTTCTAAATGTTTCCACCAATTACCTCAAGATGTTTTCAATTTTCATTTTCGGAATGTATACCTGCTGGTTAATACTTGAAATGCTCTCAATATGTCTAAATGTTGTTCACAAAATGCTTCTTTTGTTTTTGTTTGGCTTACGTTAAACTATATAGAAACATTTTAATGTTGCAAAAATTGACTCCATTATTTTTGTAGATAGTGTTTTGGTATATCGCTACGTACATACTAGTAGTACACACTTTGAATATTGTCAACTTTTAATCCTTTTTTCTTGTTCTAAAATGCTTGCTGCCATACTAATACTCAGCTGTAAGTGTTGAATTTCTTTCAAGATTATAGTTGTATACATCACTAGTCTTAGGTTTCATGTCTTTCCATTTCAGTGCATGTTGGCAAATTAAATTAAGATACAAAAGTATATAGTATACAACACCAGTACGCTAAATCACCTAGGGCAATTTCTCTTCTTTTTTTTCTTTCAAAAGGACCAAAATTAACTTGATCAAGAAAATTAAGAAAATACTTTCATCACGTCTTACCTTCAGTAGTGAAAAATACTGAGACATTTTCATTTTAAGAAGTTGGATATGAAAATGTTGTATGTTTTACAACTAACTGAATATGATCCGTTTGGTTGATGATTTAAAATGTTATCATAATATTTCAAAAAAAATAAAAAAATCTATGTACATAGATGAGAGTTTGGTAATGTTTCAGAATATTTCTGACTTTGATATCCATCTGTCAATCTCATTTTCCAAATGGTTTTTTGTGATGCGGGAACATTTTGAAAAATTCTAAGTATTCTTAATTATTTTTAGGTAGGACAAACCCATGCTTATGAATGACTTTTAATCCATGCTTTAGCATTTCCACAAGATGACTAGAACACAGTGAAATGCTTTTAGCACATTCAATAACTTCACTACATAGAGAAGTTCAGTGTTTTCACATGAACACTGTGTGATTGGTCAGATATCTTGAACCAGAGAATAAATTCATTTCTTCTCTCATCATTTTTTGTACTATCACTAAATTGTCTGTTGCCATTCTTAGCTCACATGATTTTTTCTGATTCTCTTCTGTCTGTGACATTCAGCATTCTATTCAGATATTTCATTGGTTAACATGCATGTTTTCAAGATTTTGATGAATTATTTTGGTCATTCCATAAAGTTTGAGATATCTGAATTTTCATTGTGATGTGATGTCCTTTTTCTCAAAACTATGGATTCTAGTCCAACCTAAATACTGACATGGTGGGGCTGACATTTTTGGCTTTTAACTTAGTTTGCTTCGCAGTGGGCTTATCTTGGCATGGCATGACACAAACTCAGGGTTTTTGCGTTACTTAATCTTAAATCTTGACTTGGATAGTTGGATTTTTCTTAATCTTCGGCTTGATTAAACTTAACTTACCAGCTTGACTTAATTACCTTTTATCATGAATGCATGTTTTGGACTTAAATCTCATTTATGCAAAGCTCTAAGACGAGTGTAACTTGCTAAACATGCTCCTGAACCAAACAATGATGGCAGAACATGCATAAATAAGTAAACCTGGGCAAAACTTATCTGTTGACTGCAATAGGCACTATGTTGCATTGATTTTAGACTTGATAGAAGGTCTAAATTGCTCATAACTTATCAGATTATTAGTCACTTTAGTGGTTTTCTGCTTCTGTCCAACTTATCAAGATGAAACTTGCAGACATGTTCAAGATTAAGAAATTAGCCTTAAGCCTCGTGATGCCTATGATTTCAGATTAACATGAGCTGTTTTAAATACTTTGTGCAGCACGAAGGCAACTATCGACCGTTACAAAAAGGCAACTGCAGACAGTTCAAGTGCATACACTACTCAAGAAATCAATGCTCAAGTAAGTTTCATCAGATATTAAGCCTTAAATTATGATGCAATTGCATATTCCTGTTTCACAATGCAGCACATTCTTGTACATTTCCTTTCACAGTACCGACAAAAGATTAATAAAATCATATTGAATGTGAACATTCATGTAGTTTAGGAACTAGAAGATAGCCATTTGATTAATATGTTTGGTGTGTCTGGATGATTCAGTTTTACCAACAAGAGTCCAAGAAGCTGCGCCAGCAAATACAGATGCTTCAGAGCTCCAACAGGTAGTATAAAAAAATCTATTGCTAGCAGCTAAGTAGGGTGTTCAAGGTTCTTAGATGTATTTGGTGATATAGCGACAGTACCTGTTCTTAAGTACTAATTTGGTCAATCTAGATTAGCTTACACAACCGATACAGTTCACTGTCACATTCTGGAACTAGGTTAGGAGATATTTTGAATAGAATGTACTGTATTTCATGTATTCGAGTCAAAACAGACTACGAATGATAACAATGTGAGAGAATAATGACCTTTAATAAAATAGAGAAGTTGAGGATGCTGTTACACACATGCAACAATCATTTCCTATAACAGGCTCCAACTGATGCAGCCTCTTTCACAGGCATCTTATGGGTGAAGGCTTGGGCTCTTTAAATGTGAAGGAGATGAAGCAGCTCGAAACCAGGCTCGAGAGAAGCATAACAAGGATCAGGGCCAAAAAGGTAGTGTTCCATGCTGCAATCAAAATAATCTGGAGAACATAGAAAAAGAATTCGATTAGTGCATGCTATGCTACATAGTAACATACATAACAACACAAGTGCTCCATCTTTGCTGACAGACAAGCATAAATAAACCATAGTGAAGCGACTATTAATAACCCTTAAAATATCATAAACCATGTATCTGCTTTCTGTGACAATACTAACTTTGAGAAATTGTTCTACTTGACCAGCATGAGCTGATACTTGCTGAAACCGAAGAACTGCAGAAGAGGGTAATTATCTCAAACTGATCATCTTATTTCCAGCATCCCCTTCCTGATATGACACGGAAGAAATATATATTTTCTGTAACATTTTCCATCTGCAAGTATATACTAGTAACCTTGAGTTTTGGTGGAATGTGTCTACCGAATAGGAAGTCATGCTGGAACAGGAAAATGCCTGCCTCAGGGCAAAGGTAATTTTAACAGATAATGATAACCTTAACTCTGAAAGTCAATGTCAATTCGAAAACTTGTTTCTTTAAGGACTTCTTGTCTCACATGAGTCCAATAAAACTAAACAAGTTTGGATTTTTTGGTGAATAATGCAAAATGATGAGTTTTATCTGTTGTATGCTGACTGTTACTAGTAATTCTAATAAGAAATCCTTGATGCATCAATAGCAGAAATGTGTCAACTGCATGTTCCTGATCTTGCTATCTAATACGAATACTGATCAGAATTGTTATTTTCTGACTACAGATTCAAGAGAATGAGAAGCTTCAGCAACTTGGCCTGATGCCTACTGGGCAAGACTACGCTTTACAGGCTTACTTTGCTCGCAATGATATGCTCCAGCTGAATATGATGGACAGCCTGACTGCTTATCCTTCATCTGACAAGAAGACTCTTCATCTTGGGTACTTATCTTCATATGGAACCTCACTCATAGTTAGTTCGGGTAGTTCTTTTATATGACTGTATAAGGATCATAACGTCACGTATGTCTTTCTGATTCGATGCAGGTGATCAGTTTCCCCACGCGTGGTTCTGGAAATCCAACATTTACAGATCACGTAGATATATCTATATGCATTTCATAAAGACATTTAATCTTCTTGTTGATTTTCAGGGACATGTTCCGCTAATTGTATCTGTTGTTTGACTTGCACTTTCCTGAATCTGATCACTGGTTATGTTAAGATATTTAAATCATGCTTCCCCTATGAGGTTGCACTTGATATCATTTGTCTGTCTATGGAAGATGGTTTACTTGAGTTAGATATTGCTCATAATTCAAGAAAGATCTAATAACATGATTAGATGATCACATGAGGGAAAACAAAAGGAAGCATGGCTAGGCATGGTTAATATTGAAGATTAGACTTGCATGTAAATGTGTGACCATTTGAATTTAAAAACCAAACAAGACCTTTCCCATACACAACCTCAAGACCAGTTTTTTCACCCATCCTCTTAATATTTCAACTGAGAGCAAACTGTCAATGAACCACCTGAGGTTGCTTGGGGCCTGTTGAAACTGTTCAGTAGAGTAGTATTTACATGGCCCAGAATGCTCTAATCGATCACGAATATACAAGGTTATAAAATAATAATATAGTATTCCCACCCATAAGTTAGTCACAATCTCCCAAGACGAATATGGGCAAATTTATCACAAATTTACTCAAATAACATGTCCAGTGTCGCAACAAATTAAGCACTCGATAATGGTTCAGTACTTTTCAACAGTAGTATAATAAAGTACTTCACTCAAAAGCATACTTCCAAATCCCCAGGAATATTATATATACATGAGATGATGCTTACTTGTGTAAATAATTACAAAATAGCACATCTTCCACTCTCAGCTTGCTTTCGCAGCTCCTCGGTTTCCCTCTGAGCTTTCTCTAAATGCTCTCTCAGCAGTCGTATTTCATCATTTGACTTTGACTGAGCTGCTTGTGCAACTGCTTCTGCCCTCAATCGTGCAGCTTGCTCCTCAGCCAATTGGAGTTCAAGCCTGTGAGTGGTCTCCTTGAGTTTTGATTCAACCTATAAAAGAACATTATTTGAAAAATTAATTTTCAGGCGTGTGCAAATTTTACATTGTAATGCCACCATACAGTGGTTCTGAAAAAATTGCAGCATCATTTTGCAACCACCATTTCAAGCTAAGAGAACATGGATGTAGCATACTAAACATGCACGCAGACAAAAAAACATAATATTCATGTTTATATTGAAACGGAACTGAAAAAGGAAACAACTATGTACCATCTCAGTTATTCTCTGAAGCTGCTCTTCATATGATTTATGGAGCTGGTTCTGCAATTCAGATATTTCCTGTTTGGAGTACCCCTCCAATGAATTGACTTCTGCAGTTTGGTTGCGCAATTTCATTGCTCCCTTCTGTTGAAGAAGTAGAAGTAAAATATAAAAAAACATCAGTATCATCTGCAACAACTTCTGGAACAGAGTAACTGAGTGTATCAAATACACTCACCTTCAATTCAATGAATAACTCGTCTGTGTATGGTTTCCCCTCATTTCTATCAACCACCTCATTCACAATGGAAAGAAGTTGCTTCACTTGTTCATATTTCTTCCGTTCATCTTTTGTCTTGTTATCAAAGAGTATCTTCCTATTGCCACACATGTCGAGTGTTTCCTACATGACGAAGAACGGATACTCATAGCAAAATAACGAAAAGAATTGTAAGCTTAATTGAGAATAACAGAACAAACAAGCAACAAATAGACAAATTTCTCCCTCAGTTGAGATATCTTATAGGCAAACAAGGCCCTTTTTTTTTTTATCTAAAGAGACTACATGAGATTGGTGAATGATAGTGCAGTAGATGCTTGATTATGCATAGAACTGTCTTTATCTCCGCATAAGAAACTGAAAACTGATGCACTACAGAAGTGCTTGTGTGTTCTTGCTTTGTACGCTGGATATTTCTCCCAGATCTCAAAGTCTGACTTACATCTAAAGTTAAGAAGGTTGAAATAACATGATTATGTTTGTAGTTTTAAGTTTACTGTATGATTGATTGGATAGAGTAAGTCTGTTTGCCTTATCGTGATCGGGATCAACATTTAAGTGAAAAGTTTCTTTACATGCAGAACTGTGTTTCATGTTCGTAAATCTAAAATGCACAGAGAACCAGAGCTAAATCAACTACAGCAGCGTAACATTTCAACTGAGGAAACTGGTTGGAAAAGTTAAAGGAGCATACGTAACAGAATTACATAGCCATTTGTCTTTGTTTGTATTCTGTGATTATTGCTAGCTACACCATGTTCATCTTCTAAAATAGGACAAACAAAACAAGATTTCCATGTTCATATGAAATGCTTTTGCTACATATAAGTAGACAAATAATGCAATATAAACAACTGTGAGTATGACAACGTAATCTACCTTCAAAGGTTCTGGACAAGCACGTCCCAAGTAATCATCCAGAGTCTCACTATTTTCTTCAAGATCATCACCGCCAGTGAAAACTACAATCATGTAGTCACTAATTTTGCTACCAAAGAACTTCCTCAAGCTCTCAATTGCAGCTTCCTCTTCCCTTGAAAAACGAGATCTCACTGAAAGGACCACAAGAACAGCATGGATACCTTCCTTTGCCATGTTGATGCATTTCACAATTTCCTTCCCGATAAACTCAGGCTCAGCAGAAAAATCAAACAAACCTGAAATAGTCATTATTCCACGTTATATTACATATAGTGAAGTCAAGCCAACAACAGATAGTCAGATACAAAAAACATTGTCTGTATTTTACTTTTCCTAAATTCCTAATACATTCTATCAACATTTCACCTTCTCCTCTTAGTCCTCAACCATACGAATGCGGAATGATAATAATCATAAACTCATAAAAGTAAAAATTAAATTCACAATAACGCAATACAATACCCGGAGTATCAATCACGTTGAGAGCCTGTCCATCCTCCAGCACAGTCCTCTGCAGCTCACAAGTACTAGTGACACCAGCTGAGCTCGACATCGACTTGAACGCCCTTTTCCGAAGAATACTATTGCCAGTAGCACTCTTACCATTACCAGTTCTCCCAACCAACACTACTGTCCGAACTTCAGTCGGGCCAGAAACAGGGAACTCCCAATCATCCTCAAGTAAACTTCCACCCATCGCACAACGAAATCAACTACACAAACACAACCAATCACACACACAAACAATAAATCCACCTGTATACAGAAAATTCAATATGCAAAATACTGAAACTCAATGACAGCCACAAAATTCACAACAACGAGAGTCAATCTCACAGGATCCTTCTCCTAATTCAACCCCAAACATAAACATCATCAACTATACACTATGTACTAGCAACAATTAACGAAAACTGAAACAATTTTACATCGATTAACGGAAATAGAAGCATAATCAACAAATCAAAGAGTGTTAATTAGCATTGAATCGCAAAAACTGCAAGATTAGAAGAGTAGAATTGAACCTGTTTGCAGAAATAATGTGAGAATAGTAAAATTCGATCAGTAATGGATATTTGATGTTTATTTTGTTGCCTTGTTAGCAAAGACAAGAAGTTATATATAAATATCGAAAGAGAATTTAGACAAGGATTAAGTCAAAGAACTAAAGTGGCAGGTTTTGGGCCCTTGATTTGTATGAGACGGAATCTGGGCCGTTCGATGCAGATAAAATAGCAGGTTTATACCTACATTGGTCCTTGTAGGGGTGGATCTCACCCTTACATGTAGGATCCGGGATCCCTTCAAAGATCGCAGGTCTGGTGTGAATCTATCGATTTATCTATCCGTGCATATAGGATTCAAAATGGCTATTTTTAAAATTTAAGAAGAACTAAATTAAATTTTCGAAACAATGAATGTAGTATGTATGGATTTTAAATTTAAGTGAATAGTTATAATAACTTAAAGTAATACATTTCCCAGCCCAATTCTAATTGGACTAAGAGTTGTAAATTTATAATCTCTATATTCACTAAAATACAAACATTACAGGTATAATGGTGCTTTTCGTAGTCTTATGGATATCATTTATAACGTCATGTATGTATTTCTGATTCGATGCGTCACCCCATGTGTGGTTCTGCAATCCAGCATTTACAGATCGTGTAGATATATCTATATGCATTTCGTAAAGACATTTAATCTTGTTGCTTATTTTCCAGGACATGTTCTGCTAAATTTATCTGTTGTTTGACTTGGTACACTTTCCTGATCACTGGTTATCAGGCACGGACACACCGCTGGAAAAGGGGCAGCAATTGCTCCCCCTGAATTTTGGCCAAGAATAACCAATATACCCTTAAGAATTAGTTTATTCACAGATGAAATCATTTAATTTATAAATCTTACATAAAATTATAGAAAATGTCAAAAGACATATTCAGCCGTACAAACAAATCTAACTAGAAATACAAAAATCTTGTCAAAAGATTTGAAGAATTTAAAAGCAAAATATACTCAAAACTAGAAAGTGTGCTGATATTGAATTAATTAAATGAATAAATAAATAATATATTTAATTGACGGAATATTTTATTTTTTTATATATATGATTGTATATCGTGGTTGTTATGTATCTTAAAGTTACTATAAATAAGTAATATGTAATATATTTTTATGCGTTGAAAATTACTAAGAACATAGTTCGAACACAACAATGTGAAACATCTAAGATTATTGTCTTTAGTATAAATCTAATAGTTCATAACTTGTTACTTTTTGTTATGTTTAACGATCGCTACTTCTGACTATTTATTCTGCGTCTGTCCATGTTGGTTATGTTAAGATATTTATGTCAAGCTTACCCTATGAAGTTGCACTTGATCATTTGTCTTTCTAAAGATGGTTTACTTCAATTAGATATTGTTCAGAATTTAAGAAAGATCTAATAACATGATTAGGGGGCTAATTGGCATGGCACTCAATCGCTCCATTTGACTCGATGAACATTGATTTGGACTAAAATACACATCAAATACCCATTCCAATTCTATTCCAAACACAATTTTACCAAAATGTCATGCCAATCAGCCCTAGATGATCACATAAAGGAAAACAAAAGGAAGCATGGCTAGGCTTAAGAAACAGAGTTGCAGGTAAATGTGTGACCATTTGAAATTTAAAGAGCAAACAGAACCTTTTTCCATACAGAAGCTCAAGAGTCCAAGAAGTTGCCCCAGCAAGTACAGAATGCTTCAGAGCTCCAACAGGTAGTATTCGAAACTTCTATTTCCGGTATGCTAATGAAGACTTCGAAACTAAGAGGATACAGGTATACTCATACACACGCACAAGTCACAGACACCACATCAGAATAACAAGGCGACTTGACATCACACAACAAACTAGGCCATTTCAATTAATTCCTATGGAACGGCATAGGAAGCATTGACATTGAAGCCAGGTGTAAGAAACTTGGACTTGACAACAAGCATAAAACCAATTGCATATATATATAACAACCAAAAGCAGAAACAAGGCTGGTGATTACTAGTTAGGATTACACAAAACCAACATTCCACGTTCCAAAATTAACTAATCAAATCAAGAACCTCTTTAACCGTGCTATTGGCCAGAACCTGGTTCTAGCTTTTTGCTCAAGTATTCTTCTCCGTGCTTTTCTTTTTCGTTGCTGATAACTCCTCTGCTCCGTTCTGACAGGCCAGACGAGGCTTTCAACAATTGTATGTCCACTAGTAAAACGACGACAAGGACCATTCACATCCATAAACTTAGATGTATTCTTTTGTATGTCATAGATAAAATCATTGTGTAGGGAAGTCAACAGCACAACCTCATTGCCCCCAAAAAAACACAAAGGCTTCCCTAAACGCCACTCCCATCTTCCATCAAGAACAAATTTAGTCCAAGAATCTACCCGTCCATACATTAGTAACAAAAGAGGTGTCCACAAAACACAAACACCCTCCAAGAATGCAAGTCCTAGTGCGCGCTACAAGCGACCAAGGAAAATATAATCAGGAATTTCAATCTCACTAAACACCTCACTAGTCAAATAAAAAACAACGATTACATGTGTATACCTCGAACCTACACGACAAGCAGACAACCAATGTATAGCTCCATTAACATACACCCCATCCGACCTCAAAGGAGTGCAATGATCCTCAGGAGAGCTCCCACCCCTTTTCCAGACACCGGATTTCACATATAATAAACATAAACAGATGGTGAATTTTCACGAACAAAATAAGAAAGTTGCACAATTTTGTAACATCAGTAACACTATCATAACCAAACTCATACGAATATACGATACTGCCACCTTTGGATGATATTGATCAAATCCAAGGTGAAAGTTGTAGTCAGGAGATCGGGGCAATTGTAGCTTCTCTTGCACAGTAGGATTGATCAGAAAAATGTCAGGATCTTCATGATATCCGTCCGTCATGGTGAACACAACCAAGCAAGCCATTGCAAGAGCCCTTGATCGAAGAATTAGCTTTTGGCAGCTCATACCCGGTTGCAACGACATTACGAGTAACAGGAGGAGGAATGATAAGGAGACTATCTGTATCGGATTCATCGGGGATGGAGGATGTGAGGATGAGATTGTGTGGCTGATTGGATTTCAGAGTAGCAGTTAGGTGTTGGTTGATGAATTGGGGAGTCGAAAGATGAGATCGCCATGATTTCGACACGCACCTGAATCTGCCTACGGATTTTGTTGGGAGGTTTGTGAAGATTCCGATTATGATTTCTTCGGGGAGTTGAGGATTATCATCATCGGGTTTCTCCTCCTCCTTCATGTTCACTTATTTAGCTCCCATAATTAGCCTCTAACTTGAACGATTCTACGTACACTCATATGCAAGATTAAACTTGTCACCTCTTAATTAAGTACAAAAGTACAAAATATATCAGATTGTCATTAGATTATAAATATTTTTAAAATTCTGAACTACCACTTAAATTCAATTTATTATCATATATCTAATTTATAATTATTTTTTTTATTAAAACGATAAAGATGACTCGAACCTTCAATTTATTAATAGGAGGTTAAGCATATTATAATTGTTTTCTAAATGCAACTAGCCTAATCTTAGATCCATGCGAGATGCGACAAATGCCAAGGGCAAAGACATACAACCTCAAATACAATATTCAAAACCAATGAATTAGTAGTTGGAGATTTAAGTTTTATTCATATTACCAACACTACTGTTTTTCTTTTGTACTCGGCTCCATTTTAAAAATATTAAACATATATTTTATTATCTACAATGAAAATTCTCTATACAATGGTTTCACATCGCATAAATATGTAAAATATTTAAAACCATATACTTTAACTTGATTTTCTTAATCTTAATCACTAGCTGAACCCAGAATGTAACGTTCCTGAAAAAACTATTTTCCCTGTCTATTCATAGAATTAGAAGGGGTATATATACAAGTACAAGAAGCTATAATCTGAAGACTAATC
>JAYMSP010004415.1:0-16289 GCA_036897095.1 Plantago elongata
GTGTGCGTGGTGTGTGGGGGGTGGGGGTATCATATAGCTTTTTGGAAAATCTTTTGTGCAAAGTATTATTGTACAAGTAATCCAGGCGCAAGGCTAAAGGTAGCTCTCCCACGGATAATGCCATAGCGTTGAATCGATGAATGAAGCTACTAAAGGATTCCTCTTCTCCTTGCACGATCTCCTCGAGACAGCTATAGGGCCTCTTTCTCTTCTTGAAATTCCCAAATTGGCGTATGAACTCCTGGGTCAACTGTCCAAAAGAGAGGATCGATCCTGACTCTAGCCCAGTGTACCATTCCAAAGCCATCCCGAAAAGAGTTGTTTGGAATATAGCGGCCATCACGTTCTGGTTGTGGCCTAGGGCTTCCATGGGCCCTTCAAAGTGCAACACATGCTCTGTCGGGCAAGTAGTTCCGTTGTAATGGGGTAAATTCAGTACTTTCTTGTTTGAATCAGTACTATCCACTTGTATCCTTTCGCAAAGGGGTTCGGTCTTTCTTTCCAATCTTCATCAAATGTGACAACCTTTCTCGTCCTGACCATTTTATCGAGGCGCTGCTTCTCGACATTCAAGGCTTTCTGCGCCAAGTAGATTTAGTCACTCATCATTGTATTATCTCTATGGATCATCAGCGGGTCTTGTGAACGTCGGTACACTCTGGATTGGTGGTAGGTGCCCTTGGATGGTTTACTCCTTGTTTCTGGCGGTTTTTGATAAGCCTCCTCAGTGTCTTCTTCACGGTTAGTACGGTGCTCTCTCCCAGGACTATGGCTGCTATCCCGTTCTTCTCGGGTGCTATCTTCTTCGCGCTCCTCGTTGTAGTAGTACGTGTCCTCGTCGTCGTCTTGATATTCCAGGTCCAACTGAGTTGTCCCACGCTCCCCGTTTTCATCTCGAGTAGGGGACCGCACTCGCGAGGAGCGGGCCCTCGAGAGGCGGGTTGCTCAGTGGGACCTCCGCCCACGTTGTTCCTCTCGTACTACCTTGCTCTTCAACTTATTATGTTGGCTGGTTTCTTGCTCATCGGGAATCTTGCTCCTCTCGCCTCCTTCGTGCGTCCTATTCATTGTGTTTGAATGTGTCTGCAATGGTTCGTGATTAAGATCGATATGCTGCACTTCAGTGAACTTTGTAGTAAGTGTCGTGAATAGTGTCTGCAACTGTTCCACCGAGAGACCCGTTGTAACAGGAGCGGGAGGTGGTTCTGGCTGCCCCACGTTCTGCACGATAGCTTGTATTATTGCCCTCGGGAGAGCCTGTGTTGAAGTCTCGATGACCTTGCCTCCTAGCCTCAAAATCTCTCTAGGTGCCGAGGTGGGCGTGTTTCATTGTGCCTCAGTGGCCTCCATTGCTGCTTGCCTCTTAGTTTGAACCCTAGAGTTGCTCTTTGATGTGTCTCCTTCCTATGTTTTCTTGCTTGATTTTTGTGGTATCTACGACTTTTTGTGTTGATTCCCACAGACGGTGCCAATGATGCAGTGTATTTTTGGCACCGAGTATGTTCCTTTGTAATCTTCCTGAATGCCTTAGGAAGGTAGTGTTTTAGGTTAATTAGGTCTCGACTAAGTTTCAGTTGCCCTCGTGTGTTTGCCATAGTCCAAATGCCCTACGTAAGAAAGGTAGGGGGTTAGCCTCTCTGAATCGACTTTCCCTAGACAAGTCGGTGGTAGACTCAACTGAATGCTCTTTGAGGTTTGGCCTCAGAGCTAGGGAGTGGGGGGTGGAGGTGGATTAGAGAACTTACCATAAATGAAGGGGGTAACCCTATATTTATTGAATTCAGGAGGGGACAAGTCTCCATGATTCAAGGGATCCTATCCCCTTGTCAGATCCTGCCACGTGGTGTGGTCCCCTTGTTGTTGCCTTCGTAGGATATTACTTCCCCTTGTAGGGAAGTAATCTGGGCCCATCTTCATGTTCTGGGAGAAGTGGTTCCCCTCGTATGAATAGTGATATATGAGGGGGAACACTAACATGCCCTCGTATGAACATTTGTAGGATGCATGTCTCTCTGCGGGTAAACCCTTGTACCAGAATAAACCCCATCAGTTTCAAATGAGCCCTATAAGTTCTGTTCCAACCAATCTACATCTGAGAGTCTATCAAATTTGTCCAAATCCCCTAGATTGAATAGCTCCTTCCAAATACCCCTTGACGTGCTACAATGTTTGAGGATATGCAACACATTTTCTTCGTTTTGACCATCAAATTGAGTATTGTTAGGTTCCAACAATGCAAATCAACCCAATTCAATCCAATAATCTCCAAACGAACCAACAAATATACGCAAGAAGATAAGTAAACACACAACACAAGATTTACATGGTTCGGCAATGTCTACGTCCACAGGATAACCAAGATTTCTATTAACAAAGAACCGAAACGCAGTATACAAGGAATCAATCCAAACTATCAAGCTGCCGAGCTCTGTTCTCTCTTCCTCACCATGTTTCTCTCAAGAAATCTCAATGTGTTTACATATGTTTTCTATATGTTTAATCTAGCACCTACATGCGTATATATACTAGAGAAAATCAACATATATCCTTTCCTTATCTAGAAACGAATTCTTTCCTAACTAGAAAAGCTGCCTTCGCCGCCAAGCAAAAGGAATCCTAGTTAGATTCGACTTTGAACTGTCTTTTGTGTCTTCAGTGTTGTTGCCACACCTCACAGCTCCAGTTTTATATTCAAGTGTCTCCAGTACACTCTAACACCGTACGTCATTTATCCTTATTCCAGTGTTTTCAGTACACCATGTTCCATTACTTCCTTTGATATAAAGCTAACCAGCTTCACAATTCTCCATCTTAGCTTCATCTCAATGTAACCACAATATACAACACCATCCATGTCCTGATATAAGAAATGCAACTTGTTCTTTCAGGTATGTCCACCTCAGACTCAACTCTATCAACACCGAATTAAACTTCGGTTCCTATTATACATCTTGTAATATTCTCCACCCGAACATGTATGCAGATTTCTTTTCTGGTTTCAACATATGATCCATACTCCACCGCTTTCTCAAACCATCCTCCAGTGTATCCATATACCATTTGATATTATCCCACGACTATTGAACACATCATCTTTAGTGATAGTTCTTTCTTTATCCTCAAGAAACTGATCTTTCACTTTCGGATGACTTCTATCGCCTTCCAGGACACTGTACCAATCGGGTACACACACTGTCACCTAGGAAATTATCTTTTCGAATCCAACGGGCCTAACCACGTGTGAATTGGAGCCCGGACGCGCCCACACTCTCCAGAACACCGACATTGCTTTTTCCTTCCCCGATGCTTGAATCTCACTCGCCAGCCTCTCTGCGCTTATTCCATGCACGATTCTGGTCTATATTGTTGTCCGTTTTGCACGAAGCTTGCTTCCTTTCGATCCAAAACAACTCCTATTGTATTTACCATAGGACATGGATCATTCAACTCGATCCCTACCCTTCTTCGAATCTCATGCCTCTCCACCTGATTGTTCAATTTAGGTTCCTCCTGATCATATGTGTCGGAATTTCCAGGAGATTCAGCATGTGGTATTTTCAGAACACCATGGTCTGGGAAAACTGGTGTTATCACCACACCAGAGTTTATTCGATCCATCTTTAGTATCTCTGGCACACCATCTTCGATAGGCTCCACCTGACTGATAATTGATTTTCCTTCAACCATCTTGAATGCGAATCCTATGATCGACTTTTTATCTGCAACAGACACGGTTTCTTTGAACCCTTCCACCAGTGCATCGATTACACCCTGCTGCATTAACATAGCAGAGCCCCCCTTCCTTTTAATCCTCAAATCGAAGTCTGTCTCCCCTTTCAGCGGTTTGAGGTCCAAGTTCGGAGACGCCATTGATGAACACATACCAGTTGATTCTCTTCCCATAGACGGCGCCAATTGTTAGGTTCCAACAATGCAAATCAACCCAATTCAATCCAATAATCATCAAACCAACCAACAAATAAACGCAAGAAGGTAAGTAAACACACAACACAAGATTTACGTGGTTCGGCAATGCCTACGCCCACGGGATAACCATGATTTCTATTAACCAAGAACCAAAACGTAGTATACAAGGAATCGATCCAAACTACCAAGCTGTCGAGCTCCGTTCTCTCTTCTTCACCGTGTTTCTCTCAAGAAATCTCAATGTGTTTGCATATGTTTTCTATATGTTTAATCTAGCACGTACATGCGTATATATACTATAGAAAATCAACATATATCCTATCCTAACGAAAAACGAATTCATTCCTAACTAGAAAAGCTGCCTTCGTCGCCAAGCAAAAGGAATCCCAGTTAGATTCGACTTCTATCTGTCTTCTGTGTCTTCAGTGTTGTCGCTGTACCACACAACCCCATTGTTATATCCAAGTGTCTCCAGTACACTCTAACACCACGCATCGTTTATCCTTATTCTAGTGTTTCTAGTACACCATGTCCATTACTTCCTTTGATATAAAGCTAACCAACTTCACAAGTACACTCAAAGTTTGGGGCCATATGACGCTTAAATCTCAAGGATTCCGTGAGTTATCTATCTTGAGCAACCAACCATAAGAAATGTTTCATTTTGTTTGCCATCCTGCTCTTCCAGGTGACTTTCCAGATTGACTTTGTCGGGTGTCTCTGAGCTTTCATATCCAACTAAGTACGATAGGAATATTGGCAAGTGAATTCCCATTGGCTTCCTCGTTCAATAATAAATTATCCGGGGTGAAATCGTTGAAGAGATGCCGGATTCTGTCAGATTATCACGAAGTGCAGGAGGAATTCTTGTGCGCAAGCTATCAAAGTTCCAGTGTCCATCTGCCTGTAGAACCTGGCTTAAACAAATAGCCTCATCCCTTGATCAACTATATCAACTCAATTGGCTAGAGCAGATTCATGAAACCAGTTGTCGTACCAAAGCTATTGTTGGTTCCATCTCCAACCTGCCATCTAAAGCTGTCTTGCAGTTTCAATGCACACTTAATAATTCCTTTTCATGTCGGACTATCTCATGGCTTAGCAACAATAGACACAAACTTCTTTTTTAATACCGCATACTTGGGCATAATATCAATGAGTTTCCCCGCTCCAGCACTCGATTGTCCACCATGGCGAGGATAAATCCCATGGTACTTACCTAAGTTTGGAGTTTCACTAAAACCGAGAATCCCCATGATAATACGCTTCATGCTAGGACCTTCAGATTTTAAGAAATACATTTCAACTTGGCTAGATTCAAATTTAATCCGGATATGCGTCATAACTTATCGATCACCCCTTTAATGCATCTCACATTTTCCTTCGTTGCCTTACTCACTAGGATTAAATCGTCGGCAAAAAGAATATGAGAGAAGGATGGTTCTCCTCTATATAGATTTATCGACATCAAATTTTTCCTAACTACCATCTCCTCGATCATGTATATATGCCAAACATTCAATACACAATACAAACATGTATGGAGAGAGCGGATCTCCCTGCCGGAGACCACACGAGTGAGTAATGGCCTCTAGAGGCTCACCGTTCTGTAAGATCTGTGACCTAGTATGAGTGATTCAAAACATAATGAGTCCAAATCAGTTGCGATGGGAAATTGAAGGCTTCTAACCTGTTTTCTCCAGAAACGCCCAGTTTATACGGTCATAATCCTTTTCCAGGTCTAACCTCATCACCACACACCCTAACTTATTCTTCTTCTTGGCTCGTAAAGAATGAAGTATCTTGACGAATATATTATCTTGGGTGCTCCTGCCACCGATAAAACTCGATTGACATAGTGAGAACAAGTTTAGCATAATATGTTTCCGTCTCAACATTATGTACTTGGTAATAGACTTATACAAAACATAGCATAACGATATTGGTCGAAATTAAGAGATAATGCCTGGAGAAGGTACCTTAGGGATAAGACAAACAAACACATCACACATACTTGCCTGAAGGAGCCACGAATAAAAGCTTGTTGCACAAACTTTGTCACGTACCGACTCGCCATATCGTTATTTTTTAATAATTCAATTATTTTAATAATTTTATATTTTTCTAATTTAAATTTTTAGAAGGAGAAAGGGTGATAAGGTGATCGCCCCATTTCTCTTTTGCCTTATGAATATTTAAATTAGAACAACAAATATTATCAAAAAATCTAATTTACCTATTAAATATTTAAAAAATAAAATAATATTTTTAGAATTACCTATTATTGTTTTAATTTTTTTAATTTTTTTAATAAAATAAATATGTCAATTCTTTTTATTTACTGCTTGTTGTTATGTAGGGCGAAAACTTGTCTGATTGTAAATAATTCTAAAATACCCTTCTATATTCTTTTGTATCATCATCTTCGCTGGTTGAAACAACTATGAACATGTACATCTTGTGGCTTGGAAATTGGAATGTTTCTTTTAATTTTAAATTTCTTTCCTTCTACCCGATATATCAAATGGTTGGGTCTGTTTTTAGCCACCTGTACTGCTCATGAAATCTCATGAATGCTTGCTTGATTTCTTCAACAAAATCTTCGGGATATGCCTCCCTGTTGTGCCAACTTGACGTATATATATCGACAAAAGAGCCTTTCATAAATAGTCCTTTCTTCAATGCCGTTGAGTAATGTAAGATTACTTGCTCATGGTGAAATATGAATCGTTCAAAAGTGTCATTATTGTAGCTTGTCCTTATCTTTGTTAGAGATGAAGGTTTTATCGATGGACCCATTATTCATCGCTAAATCCGTCGAACCGGCCCATGTTTAGCGACAAAAAACATGCATTTTTTTTTTTTTAGTGTGAGCCTTCTTTCTCCTCCTCTTCGAATTCACTTTCTTGAGTTCTTCTACCACCTTTTTGGGCTTGGTTGATAGACCTTTAGATCTTGGTGGTGGAAAATGTTGGAGTTTGAAACCGATCCAGAGGCGACCTGAACCTAATACATATACATTACAAATCGATTTAATTTGTTATCCTAGATACAAGCTCATTTTAGCATGTGATTTTGCTCTCATCAATTCTCTCCAAGTTGCTGATCTTCGAATTGCACTTAGATCTGCTCATAGTAGTAGCGTACGTGTTGTATGAGTTACTGTTTTTTTGCGAAAGTTCCACATTCTTTTGCAAATCCCATTATCGTAATGTTTCTTCTTTATCCCACCTCTTTATGACCTCGACCAAGAAACCAACTCCAAACATCACGTACTCCATTTCCTCAAGATTTGTTATTTATAAATACCACTTCCAAATATGAAATAGTTACCGAAGCTGCTTCATTTTCTGCTCGTATAAAAACCCTAAAATGTTGATTTGTTACATTCATTCCTTCAACAAAGTGGCTCTTCCCATTCCCATTTGGAGAGAATCGTTATGCATCACCCTCAGTTATTTTTCTTCATATGTTGAAACGAGTATTAGCCCAATGTTCAAAATATTCCATGATTTCAGTTTCTTTGCCCATGAGGCTGCTCAGGCAGACACATGATTTCCAGATTCTTCAGCGTGGATCAAAGACAATCATCCTCTCCTTATTTGCGCTAAAGCACCTATTGGGAATCCAGGATCGATTGTCATGGAATGCCTGTGAGAGTGTTACATGATGCATACTACATCAATTCTCACAATTGTTGAGAAGTTGTTAAGCTTATAGTAATCTAATTTGCCAGACTAATATTTAAGTATGGGATCAAAATTGATGGACTAACTATGTTCTGTAACATGTAATGCATTTAGATCTTATACATAAAAAAACTTTGAGGTTTGATTAATTCAACACGAAATATTTTGATACAAACTGAAAAGCAGGAGTATCATATTGCAAGATATCCCTTCAAAACATATGATGCGGAACTGAACGTACAATGCAAAGCAGAGAAGGAAAAAAACAACACGAAAACGAAGAAAGGGAACGCAAATTTAACCAAGCAGAGTTTGCCCAAATCAACTTCCACCATTGAATCAACCAGGATACATGCTTGATCCTCCACCAGTAGAAAAATCAGTTGGTGGAAAACCGAAAGTGTAAGAACTGCTACTCTCACCAGGATACATGCCTGACCCACTAGGCTCACCAGTACTCTTTCCATATGGGTCCCTTGAAGGGTCCGGTGGGACCTGGTCAATTGGATTAAATTGGGGCATTAAAGGGGCATGTGGAACCTGGAGACCAATGGGATCATAGTTGATATAATCCGGTATCTGACCTACCGAATCATAGTGCGCATAATTGAATGCCATGTCCGCCAGACCACTGTTCATGTAATTCAAAACGTCATTTTGAGTCATTAAAGGATCCTGAGGAATCTGCTCACTAGTGGGATCATCGGAGGCATGGTTTCCGAAATTCATATCACTTGAAAGCAGACCTTTTTGACCATTGTTCATGAAATTCGGAACCAGGCCCACTGAATCATTGTTCGTATTATTCGAAACAAAACCTGTAGGATCATATGGAGCCTGAAAACTGAAGTTATGAGTATAATTTACTCCATACATTCCAGGGTCCTGGAATCCTGTTGGAAATTCATTGAATCCTATATGCGGGGGATTAGAACTTGAACCGGGAACATCTCCATGATTAACAAGTACCGCACCTGAACCTTCCCCGATCATCTCAGCTTTCTTTTTTTCTTCCTCATATTTCTTCTGGAAGTTCTCCAGGAATTCCAACAAATTAATAGCTTCCACGAGAGATAACTCCTCTATTGAACGAGGATACCATTTCAACTTCTGCCCCTCTCCCTTTTGCAGCTGCAACTCTCTGGCCTTATCCTTTTCTTTTGCCAGTATGGCCTCAAGTGCCTTAAGCTCCTGATTGAGACTGCGGCAGTCTGAGTCGTGTTGTGCCTGAATAAACTGATGCAGGCTGTCATTAGTTGGAGCTGGAAGATTTCCACTCACGAACAACCAGTCCATGTTATTTTGGACATCAGGGTATCCAAAACTGGAAGGCTTGTTGGCGGGAGAAAAGGCTATAAGGGTAACATTGGCACCAGTCAATATACATAGTTCATTGGCTTTTTTGAATGCACCAGCACGACGCTTTGAGAATGTAACTTGCAGGGCTTTTTCGTCTTGCATCCTCTCGAGTGTGATCTTACGGCGTCCGTGGCCCTTTCTTGGAGGAGCTTTGCTTGATGAACTCATATTTCTGTTATGAAATGGGAAATGCTTTTGTGTTTCAAGAGAAGAAGTGATGTTTTCTTCTGTTGGTGGCACTCTGAAGCATGGGAGTGTATTGCTAATTTATGGGAATGGAATTTATTACACTTGCCTATTTTAAAACCATGATGAGTTGGATAATTGATGGAAAATAAATTGGCTTCTCCAAGTTCAGGTAAGTTGGTTTAATGAGTTTTATATATAATATGATTGTACTCATCAAATTGTAATTTTGACACCTACTCCCACTTACCAAAGAAGTTATCCATTAAATATTGACTATTTTTAGAATTTTCATAGAAAAACAATGATAATATTTCGTAAGATGCTATTTGATGAAAATGGATAAAGTCCAGTTGGCTGAAGTGTTAAAGGACTTGAGTTTATTTAAAAAATATTTTACGTTTGAGCCTTGCAAATGTAAAAAATATTGTTGAGAGAATTGCCCCTAAAAAACGCCCGATGATGCTAAATTTAATTAGTCGCATAAGCGAATGTTTATTTTCAGGTGGGAGATGATGGATCTGGGTGTGATTGGAAGAGGGTTTACAAATCACTTCCAACCCAACATTAAATGCAACTTGCCTTGTTATTCTTGAACCCAATAACATGCAATCCCATAAAGCATTTGAAGTTCATGATCAAACGTTTTCACTCCAGCAGGCTGACATTCCCACTTAAATCCAAATTCTACAATCAACCCACTCAATGTGGGTCAAAGTTGGATCGAAGGTGTGCACTTCACCTGAGTTGCCGTAGTATTATACTAGCATTATTTCTACAATCTAAATCTTATTATTTTCAGAATTAATCTCTAATGATAATTTTATATTAATGCGACTAGGCGTCATATTGTGCGATAATAAGGTTGCTCTATGTCGTGTAATATTTAAAAAAATTATGTGGGTCAATTATTTACACACCCCTTATTTTTTAAACATAACAAAATTACCAAAAAAATTCAAAATTAGCTTTACAAGAATAAAAAATTAACAAAACACTCATTTCATATTCCAAAAAGATAATAAAATAAAAATTTGATTTTTTTTTTTGCACAATTAACTATTTTCATTTATTGAAGTTACCCCATAACCTTTTTTTTTATTCGATACCACTATTATTCAAAAATGAATGGCGTTACACAATGGTTGGACATCGTCAATTGCTCCGTTAGTTGAGGGTGTAATCCACGCGCCAAGAATTGAAGGGCAAAACAAAGAATTGGCACGATGAAAAACATATTCAAAATCAATAAGCCCCAGTTTCTATTCATTCATCAGTAAATTCCCATAAATTCGAAAAGACAACCTAACGACCGATTTTCTCTGAAGAAATCGAAATGTATTGGAAGAAAAGGAGTCGATCTACGAAGATTCCAAAAGATCGAGTAGCTCCAGAATATTGAAGTGTATATTTGTTCTTGTATTATAGTTGAATAGAGTAAAAAATTGGTTCTTTTTGCTGTTTTTGATGCTAACTTGACGTTTTGGGAATGAATTACTTTAATGAAGTATATAATAGTGGGAGTTAGTTAGAGTTGTCTACGTGTTCAGTGTATGAGGGGCTGATTGACATGCGACTTAAATGCCCCAATTTAAATGCCTGAATAGTAATCAGAATTATAGTGGGATTGTTAAAATTGTATTTGGTATAAAATTGTAATTAGATAGTGTATTATAGGTTTGTTATATAGGTAGAGAAAAATGTTATTACTGTAGAGGCATTTCGATCTTCGGCATTTAAATGTCATAACAAACACAAAATCTCCAAGTAGCATCCATTGTTATGACTTTTTGCAATAGTTTACATGTTGTAATATGCAGATAATGACTTTGTACTATTTTGTTCAACTGTACTGTATATGTCAATGTTGATATAACAATGGAGTAACAACGACACTAAATCAGAAGGACAAACACAACGAAATAAATATAGCTATACTAAGGACATAAAATAAAGAACACAAAAAATTCCACTTTAACTGGTCATATATACTATATTCCAGTGAAATCAAATATTCACGAAAGGTGAATTTATCCAATCTACATCCGAAAGTTTCACAGGTTGAAAGAACGAGACTGGCTAAACAAACTTTTCCTAGACCATTAGCCTACGGTGGTGGAGAAGTATCCCAAGAGAAAAAAAAAAAAAACAAAAACTAGACATGTAAAGATTACATGTGAAATAGTAGTCTAGATGTTTTCACACAAAGTGTAATCATTGTATTTATAGTTGAACTTTAGGTATAAAAGGATCCGTACAAAATCTTCTACATGCAATAAATAAGTCTTTCACTTGTAGCTCAAGATCTTCGATCTAGAGACTTCCTTTGAGAGAATGATCTCACATGATTTCTTTCCTTCTTTCTCTTTTTCTCTTTGATTTTCTTCTCGATCTTTCCTTAGAGAATAAGCTGTATGTACCATAATCATAATAGTCGAACTAGGTTAAAATGATCAGTGAAGGAAGGCAATATTCCATAAATAGCCAGCAAACGCTTACTATCTTCAATAGAGGTGTTTAGTGAAGTGTTGATGTAACAATGTTACATAAAAACCATTGCACTAACATTATAGTTTCAACTTTAGTGTTTATGCTACAAAAATTGAATAATGCTCTGGTTTGCTTGTGTGGAGTACCATGTAGTTTCAACTTTACTGTTGTAATGCATCATCATGAAAAGTTTAAGAAGGGGATGTCTTATTATGATGAAGGTGTGACTAGATACTTTGACTGGTGTCATGTTGATGAAATGAGCATGATACATGTTGCATCAATGGCTAGGGACTGAGGGGTTCACACTAAAATACATAGGTTCTACATGTTAAAGAGTGGGATAAAGTGCTGCAGAGATTTTGTGCTTCTTGAGACAGACATTGACGCTGTGAAACTGGGTTTTGTAGATAGAAATTAGATGGTTTGTGTATTTGTAGAGGAGGTGAAGGATAACGATGAGGAGTTAGCTAATAATGACGAGTCTCAGGAACCTGAAAGTGAGGAGATAGAAGATAGTGAGAGTAAGGAGGGTGATGGACCAAAGGTGGCACATGGGGTTGCAGTTGATGATGTTGATGTTGAGGTGATAGGTGATGAACAAGAGAGTGAGGATGATGAAAAGGATGATGAAGGTGAGAGTGAGAGTGAGAGTGCTTATGAAGGAGGTAATGAAACAAATGATAAAAGTGATAATGAGAGTATGGTAGATGAGGAGGAATGTTTGAAAGGTGCTACGGAAGATGGAGATGGAGTGTTACATAGTGAGAGTTCTAGAAGGAATGCATTTGATGAATACATTGACAGTGAGTTGTTCTCACATTTATTGGATGATAGAGATGCATAGGCACCTATTTTGGATGAACAATCAGTAGGGGATGACTTTGAGTTGTAAAATGGCTTCAATGATAGTGATTGTGAGTTGACAAATGAAACTGCGGAGTTTATAAAGGTGTGAAAGTTCATCACTGAATGTGTGGGTTAGATGGCAGGGAGTTTGATGAGACTACAAGAGCTACACCTCAGCTGACAATGCCCAAACTTCAAGGGTTGCTCACCCAAGTCAGCATGAAGGGATTCCACTTTCTAACCCTCTAACAGACATAGAAGACCCTAAGTTTGAGATGGTGATGGTATTTAATGGCAACGAAGTGTTGAGGGATGTCATGAGGAGTCATTCCATCAAGCATGGTAAGGAGTTAAGTTGGAACAAGAATGATGAAAACATGATTGTTGTGACTTGCAAGGCAAAGTCTTGTCCTTGAAGATTGTAAGCCAATGCACTCCATGGGAAGGGAGCTGTATGTATGGTGTTCACAAATGTGCAAGGGTGGATGAAGTTAAAGTTTCATCTGCTAAGTGGATTGTAGAGCATCTATGAAGAGGAGATAAAGACCAATGATAAGTGGAAGGTTAACTCCATAATGTCAGTCAGATGTAAAAAGGGAGTGCTTATCAAGAAAAACAAACTGTATAGAGTTAAGAAGCTAGTGCAGTTGAAGAAATATGGTACTGAGGCTCAACAATATGCATGTTTATGGAGGTATGCAACAGAAATAATGAAGAGTGATAAGACCAATACTGTGAGAATGATACCTTTCAAGTGTGATGATGGCAGACAAATCTTCAAGAGGTTCTACATTTGTTGGGGTGCATTGAAGAGGGGGTTTGAGATGCTTTGGAACATCATCTTTTTAGATGGATATCATTTGAGGGAAAAGAATGGAGGAATACTCCTTACTGCTGTTGGTATTGACCAAATAATTCACTTTATCCTATAGCATATGCCATTGTGGAGAAGGAGAAGATTGATACATAGAAATGGTTCTTGTAGTATATGGGGAGTGATTGGGGTATTAACCAAGAGACTGAGGCATCCACTTTCATGTCAGATAAGCAAAAGGGCTTTATAAATGCAGTTGAGGCTTTGTTTCCCTTGGCAGAGCACATATGTTACAACATAAACAAAAACATGCAGGATTGGCAACTAAATAGTTGTTGTTAAGGGCCGCAAAATCAACTAGAGTTGTTGACTTTTGATGAAATCATGGAGGAGATGAAGAAGGATGAAGTTGCATATAAGTGGTTGAAGGAGAAGCCTGCAGAGCACTGGTCCAAGTCTCACTTCCAAACTCATGTGAAATCTGATGTGTGTATGAATAACATGTCAAAATCCTTCAACTCAATAATCATGGAACCTAGAGGTAAGCCTATAATTGACATGATGGAGGAAATAAGGTTTTTGTTGTTGATGAAAAGAGTATGGGTGAGTAGATGTAAGGCTGACCATTGTTGGGTGATATTTGTTCCATGATAAGAGAAAAATTGGAGTATGACAGGGGAAAGGCCAATTAGTTCACTTGTGTGTAAAATTGGTTAGAGGAGTTTGAGGTGCAGTACAATGGAGGAGGGATGTATAGATGGATATTATTAGTTGTTCAGAGGACCTGCACTTGTGGAAAGTGGAAGATTAATGGTTATCCATGCTGGCATGCCTTGTGTTGCCTTAAATTTCTAGGGCACATTGATGAGGACTATGTTGATGAGTGGTATAGAAGGAACACTTATATGAAGGCGTACAAGTATGGTATGCTTCAACTCAGAGGCCAAAATGAGTGGCCCAAGTATGATCTACCTGTTTTGTTGCTTCCCACACCTGACAAGATGTTAAGAAGGCCAAAAAACAACACCATGAAAAAGATCACTCTTGAAATTCAAGAGGCAAAAGTAAGACTTCTTCTATAGAAAGGCATGTAATGATAATGAGACGTTCCTATTGAAAGGAACCAGGGCATAACAAGGCTGAGTATGTGAGAAAGTCAAAGGAAGTTCCAACTGAGACTAGCAAGCAGCCTAAAAAGGGAAAAGGAAAGCAAAAGCAAACTGGAATAGTTAATGTATATAAACTCTTCATCAACTCACGTTAATTTTAGTGTTTTTGATGTTGTTATATGGTACACTTAGCATCTGTGTGTCATTGTTCTAAAACCAGAAAAAGAGTGACATGGACACATGCTCATATTGCAAGGAATCAGGGCATACTTTTGATGAATGATTGAATAGGATAGTAGATGATGAAGAAGCTCAACATGTACTTTAATTGAGCTAAATGCAGCTTTATACTTGAGAGCTAAATGCAGCTTTATACTTGATGTGTCAAAATAGAGTTTTATATTTATTTATTTTTAAGCCAAAAGTTAATTTCCAACACTAAGTAAAAATGTAGTGTAGTGATAATAACCTCAAGGTCGGTCTCTAAGGACTTAATCAACTGTTGTTTTAGTATACGAATAATAGAAACAATATTTAATAAGAAGGGCGATTTACATCTGACCATCTTTTTAGATAGCATATAAACACATTGGTCCTTAACGTTTCAAATTTTATGATGAAGTACAATTTTTGACCTGAAACAAATAAATATTTACAATGAAGTCCAAAAGTCAAACCTGGTGAGAGAAAGAGTGAAAAAATAAAAACAAATCCCTTTTCTTTAATTATTGATTTTTTTTCTTTTCTTTAATTACTTCCTTTATTTTTTGCTTTCATTTAATAAACCAATTGTCCTTCACTGTAATTAGGTTTCATACATACCTTACTTGGTTGTAATAATGTTTACTGTTCATGGACCTCATTGTAAATATTTTGAACTAGCCGTTAATTACAGTTAGTTTGTGTGTTGAGTATATATATATTCAACCTTTTTGGATCAGTTTTTGTGCAGAAGATAATGTTACTTCATATATATAAAACAAAAGAGTCATGGCTTCCTCATCATCATTGTCCAGTGTTCGTCGTCCAAGGTATCAAAATGAAGTCTGCAAGAAGATTTGTCATGAAAATACGGTGATACGCCTCTCCACAACCGCAAAAAATTCGGGACAATTATTTCATTATTGCACTGACCATGGATTTTGACATTGGTGCACTCCATTGGAGTATGACGGTGAATCTTCTAACACTAATAAGTCCACAATTAATAGAGCAGACCAAGGTCAAGTGGAAAGATGTATGAGAAGTCTTGAAGATCAAGTGGACAAAAGCATAAGAAGACTTGAAGAGCAGATTGAAAGGAGATTGAAAGGAGCTTTAGGAGGCTAGAAGCTAGTACTTCATTCTGTTACTTGCAAGCTATGAGTGCACAAATGTGAAAATTCATGGACAGGGCAACAATGAAACAAAGCCTGAGATTTTTGGCGGTTGTGGAGAGGTGTATCACCGTATTTTAATGATAATTCTTCTTGCAAGCTTCATTTTGATACCTCGGACAACGAACACTGGACGATGATGATGAGGAAGCCATGAGTTTTTTTGTGATCTATGAAGTAACAATATTTTCTACACAAAAAACACACAAAAATGGTCCAAAAAGGTTAAATATATAGACTCACCACATAAACTAACGGTAACTAATGGCTAGTTCAAAATATATTTACATGAGGTCCATAATTAGTTTACATTATCACATCCAAATAATATATGTATGAAACCTAATTACAGTGAAGGACAATCGGTTCATTAAACAAAATGAAGTAATTAAAGAAAAGAGAAAAGAAATATCAGTAATTATGGAAAAGGGAAAATAAAATGTAATAAGGAAAGAAAAGGGAAAATAAATTGATTCTCCCACGCCCACAA
>JAYMSP010004416.1:0-16285 GCA_036897095.1 Plantago elongata
CCCATATTTTTCAACCTCCAAACTACAAAAATGCAAAACCAACATCACAAATTACTATACCTTTGAAATCGATTTCAAACTTCCAGTGCGACGGTGGCGGAGGCGGTGGGAGTTGAATTCGGTGCGACGGCGGCCTGAGAGCAGCTGAATATCGGTGACTCTAATTCTCCCTCACTCTAAACCGACGGACAATGGTGGGGGAGAGTATCTGGCGGTGATGGAGAATGGAGAAGCGGCGGATTTAACGAATGACGGGACGAAGGCGGTGGTGCAAAGAGGTGGCGGGCGAGAGAAAGGCGACGGATGAGAGAAAGAGCGGTGGATGGAAGATGAAGTCTGTGAATCTGTGATTTGTGAAGTCTGAAGAAGAAGAACGATGTGAAGTCTGAAGAAGAAGAATGACGGCTGACTGAATTGGGAATATGTGTTTGGTTAGGGTTTAAAGTTGTTAGTGTCACTCTTCCATAAAACGTTTTTGAAGGGACTTTTTTTTTTCGGATTAAATTCGGATAATCCGAAAATCCGACGGATTTAATCCGATCCGATCCGAAATCCGAAAAACTCAAAAATGCTAACCCGAAATCCGATCCGAAACTATCGGATCGGATCGGATCGGATCGGATTGTCGGATTTTCGGTTTTCGATTTTTTTGATCACCCCTACTTTGACCTGGTCCGGGACTGCTAAAATCCGCAAGCCCGACACGTACCGGACCGGACCGGACGGAGCCCCTGGAAGCCCGTTCCGTCTCTATGTCAATTTTGAATTTATAGTGTTTAGTACATAGTCCATATTAAAATTCCAATTCCAAGACTACAAGCCGAAAGCCCAATAGAGTTTCCAATCATATCCACTACACAGTTTCCCAATTAATTTGATCTCTTTCTATCAACAGTGAGTTTCTTTCTTCCCCAATGACACACACACATTCTCTTCTAATTTTCTTAATAATGTCGGCTGCTAATTTCTGAATTCGACATTCTAGCAGCAGCAAGTCCCTTTTCTTATTAATCTGCTCTCTTTTGTAGCTGAATCTTCTTTTTTGGAAAGAATGGAGTACCTATTGCCGACGCTAAGGCAGAAGGTGGAAGTGGATACTGTGATAAGGGATACTCTAGACAAAGTCCTCGTCCTCCGTTTCGGTCGATCCGACGACCCCATCCTTGACGACGTCGTAAGACAATCATCAATCCCTACCTTTAAATTCTTCTTCTCAATCATTATTTTTAGGGATATTTCAATTCATCATGTATCATTCATTTATATAGCTTAGCTACTTTTCTGCAATTATTGATTTTCCTGTTGATTGAATTGTAGTAGCTGTACAAGTCAGCTAGAGATGTGTCCAAATTCGCAACTATCGCATTGGCGGATGTTGATTCAGAGGAGATTAAGGTTTATGTTAACTACTTCGACATAACATTCATTCCCTCTACAGTTTTCTTCTTCAATGCTCACCACATGAAGATGGATTCCGGGTGGGTAATACTTAATATCTTAACATTCATATAGCTTCCTTGCTTGATTAACTCTCTCTATACAACTCAACTCAACTCAACTGACTTTTTCATACAAGATACCTGCCTGCCTGCTCTAAACAACCAAATCAACAATGCTTCAACCCTGTGCAAATAATACTCCTTCCTAAATGCTACTTACTACACTATTTATATGATCATCACTTCCTATTATTTCTTCATCTATTCTCAACTTCCAACATATTCATTTGCATACAAGACTGCCTTCTGATCTGTTTTTTTTACTCCTATGCTCTCATCTGCCAACCTTATTGCAGAAGTGCAGACCACACTAAATGGGTTGGTACCTTTCAAAGTAAACAAGATTTCATCGATGTTGTCGAGGTATTCATATGCTAGAAGCTGGATATGTATGAACATTATTTTTAAACATTATTGTTAAACAGTCAGTCCTTTGCTATTTCTAGATTGATTTTCCTCGTTAGGACACTACTGTGTGCACTTTTGACATCGTAGTGTGGCAAAATGACCTTACGTTTGCAAATTTGTCTTCTAAAGACAATATAATTGATATACTTGAAGTTTAGGCTCGGCACTGTAACATGCTTCCATGAATCATGTTGAACTGTAGGAGCCAATGACGCATTTTCAATAATCATCAAATTATTCAGATGATTTCCTGTTGGGTTTTCATCCCGACAAATGTTAATCTCACCTTCTAAACTCTAAAGTATGAACATATTCAGAAATATCTTCACTGCTTGGTTTTAATTGACATTGTAATTCTTATTCAATTTTGGACTTCTTGGTTTTAATTGACATTGTAATTCCTGGTCTAAAGATGTCCATATAGCAAGCATGAGGGTGATCAGATGAAATGCTATGTATGACTTGACTGCTTCTATAGATGCACATTTTAAAAAGTTGAAGATTTTGTGTGAATTATGAATAATGTCTTCGTGAAGAGGGTTGATCATGGACACACTCTAGTTCTTAGGTATATTTATAGGTAAGAGTTCAATAATATGAAATAACCTAATGAACTCACTAGTTCCGTAATACAGTAGAAACCTTCTGTTTTCTATTAATTTCTTTCAATTGCTGCTGCGGACAAATCATCTACTGTAATATCTTAATACTGATGTTAACTTGTTGGTTTTCCCCAAGGAGTATCTTTTTAATGCTTGAGCATTGTTGCTTCTGCTGTTACCATATGCTGTTTGAGTTGAGGAGCCTCAGATTCATGGATATGTAACATTAACTGCGTCTGGTTGCAGGCAATATACAGAGGTGCCATGAAGGGCAAGCTTATTGTTAGTTGTCCTCTGCCTCCTGAACGAATACCAAAGTTTGAGTTGCTCTACAAAGATGTTTAGGTATATCCCTGTCTCTCTTCCAGTAGCTGCAGTGTGATTTTTGGTTTTTGTTGCCCTCCATGTTACATAACTAGCTGCAGTGTGTGTGTATTGTGGGGGCGCGGGGTGTTGGTGGTTAAACATACAAACAACTTCATTGCCTCGCTACTCATCACTCTCTTTAATTTTATTACTTCTGCAGCTCCTGAGTTTATTTTCTCCAGGGTATTGTATTTGGTTCCCTTTGAGTCAATGTCATTATGTAGTGAAAAACCTGAAAAAAAATTCCAACACTAGAGAATATCAACTGACTAGTGACTTCTTGTTCCTTTCTGTTACAGTTTGCAACTAAATTGATTGGTCTTGAAGATTATTTTGACTATAACTTCTGCTACTGTTTTCTCAGGTGGTCAACTCCGAGTGATTGGGGTGAAATTTTTGCCGTGGATGACTGCTCACGTTGCCGATAGTAGTTTTTATGTGAAAAGTATGAAAACTAAATCTGTAACATTTGTGTAGGAGAAATACTAAAAAGAATGCAGTCTGATTTTATTTTTGTGTATAGGACCATTTTGGTCCGCAGTGATGAGATTTGTGTGTGCTGGAATTGGTTTATTTGATGCTTGGAGTGTAAGACCTGCGTGTCATTGCATCTGAATCCCACACATTACACATTGTAAGTAGGGTAGGGGTGTATTAGGACCGACATATCCAAAATTGATGGAAATAGAACTAAATGTATCTATAGTTGAGACAAATAACAATTGACAAAAAGGCCCGTCACAAGCAACTTCCTATCATCTCTTATCATGATAATAAGTTGATGACTCCAATAACAACAGTAAGTATGAGAAAATTATAACTAAAAAGTACTTAAGTATTATTAGAGACGGTCTCTAGATAAGTAGAGACAAACATATATTGTTAAAAAAATTATCGATATTATTAATTAAAATATTAATTTTCTCAATATTAAAGTTTTTCATATTACAACAAAATCTATTTCGTAAAAACCATAGACGTTTTGATTAAGAACATGGGTGATTTTATTGGAAACAAGAACCGTCTCTAGATAAATACCGTTTTTCATAAGACTTTGTGGAGTTTCACAAAGCCGCATGAGAGATTGTTTTTATGTAGAGACGACCATGTTACCAATAAAAACACCCCATGTTGTAATATGAAAAAATTTCAATTTCGAGAACATGAGTGTTTCGATTAATAACATGAGTGTTTTTTAGATAACGAAGCGCATCTCAGTTAGTAATACGCTTCACCTCTAACTAATATATCGGGGTTCGAGTCATACTTTAATCGTTTAAAAAATATATGGGTGTTTTTATTGGTAATATGGTTCGTCTCTACATAAAAATTGTAGTTTAGAACTTTTTTTTAAGTTTTAAAGGAAATAAAACTTATTTCAATACTATACTACTGGTTTTTAATAGGTATCAACTAGGTCCATACGGCTTCATATATACCTTATTGGAGATTTGAAAATTGGGATCCATAATTTTTATACTGTTTGAGATGGAATTAAATGGTATTGATGAATTTCTTATGACATCTCAATTTATGTTGAGAGAATGCCACTCAATTACCAACACTTAATGTTGGTCTCATAGTTTATCACTGTGTGTGGTTGTTAAAGGTTATACATATTTGGTTTTAAGTAAAAGAGATAAGAAACTTCACTTCCCTTTAAATTGAAAGTAATATTGTGTAAATTAGACACTACAAGTTAAATTGTTGATGATATTTTGGTATGCCATGACAGTTGAGAGAAGGAAAAAAGTGGTTCACACATATTAAGCATATGTTTACAAATGCTTATATAAATTTATTTTATTTACTTTTACTAAAAATTGATTTTAAATATAAATTATTAATGTTTGTTAGTATATCATATAAAAATCAGCTTTAAATTATAAAAAAAAAGAAGTTGTAGTGTTTGCAAAAATTAACTTTATAAATTATTTTTAAAAAAAAATTACTAGCTTAAAGCAGTTAGAAGTAGCTATTGCATTGCTTATCTACTTTCAACAGTCACATATTTTTTTTCCAGAGATGTTACAAGATAAATTTTAATTTAAAACACTAAAAATGTAACAGCCCGAAATTTCAGAAATCGAATTAAAAGGATTTAAAACGAATCGAGCGTCGAAGCGTAATACCTTTGGGTTGGATCGATGGCCCACGTCTTCCATCTTTTGTGCCCATTCATTCTTTAAGCCAGTCCAAACTCATTAATTATCCGATTAAAGGCCAATTATACTATTTACTCTGTCATAAACGTTTCTTACAGTACGTTCAGCCTTCTTCTTCCTCTAACAGCGTTGGGATTCTTTGTCTTTGAGCTTGTGTTCGTAGAAGGATGCGTTAGATTGTACGATTGAGGATTTAAGCTTTAAACAACGTTTCAAGGTACTTGAAGCCGAGCTGATCGGAGTAGCGAGCGGAGCTGGAACAGTGATCACTATGCAAACATCGTTATTATTTCAAGTTTCATGATTTTCCAAAGACGATGTATTGTTGCAAGAATTTAGCTATTTTAAGTTCCGTTGCATTATTTGACTAGTTCGTGAATTAGAATCAAGAATTCCATATCATGTTTAAGGACGGTCAAGTCGATGATCTACGTCTTAAAGTTTTATGAGTCTAAGTTAATTGAATTTTCAAGATCACGAACTAGCGTTGATTATATTAACATAGTTGGTCTTTTTAAAAATTAAAAGCACTATAAAAAAATTATTTTTACCACTTTAAAATCACAAATTTTCTTTTTTTAAACATTTACAAACACAACCTAATAACTGGGAAACGTGCGTTTGAAGTCGCGTATGCAATGTATATAAAACATTCTTCCTTATGTTTTTGTTTTACAGTCTCTCTCTCTCTCACTCACTCTGACTGTGTAGTGTGTGTCCGTCTTTCATTTCGATTTGAGTTAAAATAACTGACCACTACGCTGGAGAACGAACGAACGTGGTCCATCTCTTTCTCTCTGTTTTGTTCTACTTCTCTATATCTGACAGACTACACCTGGCTATCTACAACCATACACTGTTCAACTCCTGCTTACTCTTTACGTCCCTAATATCCAACCTTTCTAGATCTGGATCAACCGCCCACTCTACCGGCGCCGCCGGAAGTGGCGCCGCCGACTATGCTCAAGTCCGACGAGTCTAGCAGCTCCTCCTCGACTTCCAGTGGTGAAGTTTCCGTCAAGGTCGACAAGGATACTTGTGCTCCAGTTCTTTCCAATGGTGCTGGTAGTAACTCTTCAGGTCAGCTAGGGTTTCTTTTCTTTTCTTTCAGGGGATTTATTTTGTTCCTTAATTAATACTCTCACTCATTGTGCTGCTGCTGCTGTCAACTTCATAACGTCAATTGTCATTCATTCTATTGGATTGCTTCCAACTTGTGTTGCTTGCCAGGTAGTGGAGGAGGAGGGGCGAGTTTTTCGAGAGTCAAAACTATGCCGCCCGAGATTTTGAATTCCGTCGACCCTCCTTCTGAGCCGTCTGTCTTGGAACGATCCAAGACCGAGAGACAGAAGCATAATCTCCTCGTTGAGGATGCTGCTCAGATTTTTGATAACCGAATTTCTGCACAGCAGAAGGTAATCACCTTTATAGTCTCATCTCATCTTCTTAGTTTCACTCTTGGATTAGTTAGGCAGGCAGAATTCCGGTGTTCCTAATCAAATGTATTGAATGCCTCATCACAACAACCAACTGAGTATTTTGTTTTGTCAATGTGATGCTCAACTTTAGAGGGTTTCTAGCTTCATGCTTAGGCTCATGTGCTACTTTATTTTGACTGAACTGGTAATCTCAATGCCAGACGATTAGTTTCTATACGTTTTTAGCAAATGGATACCATTATCTGTGTCTTTCAACCAAATGATTAATTGTCATATACTCTATCCCACTCAATGGCCCATTTTATGGAAATGCTTACCTATACCTGGTGTATGCCAGTTGAATACTTTCTCATTCCTTCTCAAGTTCCTCAGAGACCTTGTGCCTAGCTATGATCAACTATTGTCATTTATTAATTATTATGGATGGCCCATGCCCATGAACACTTGTAGAGCAATCCTAATTGCAAGGTCTACAAATTAATTGCATACTAGGTATAGGTAACTATTGAACCCATTTGGTGTACCACTAGTATAAATCAGTAGGAGGTTATAAAGAGTTTGAAGTAGTGAGATTGGAGATCTGCTCTGTGTCATGGCGAAATATATTCTTCACATGAAAACTAGTATCCTTTTGCAAATTGAACTCTTCAACTGGTATTAATTCAGAACTATCCCAGGCTTCTGAAACCCTTACTATGATGATGGTGTAAATTGATTTAGAAGTTATTATAATTTGGTTTAGGTAAATGACTATCCAATTTTACCAAATGCCATCTTTTTCATTCATTTCTAAATTTGGGAATAATCTAAATAAACCTGTACTGGCAATATCTGCGGCCTACACATATGTAGCAAACATGAAACCTTTTTTTCTTCAACCACAAAGGACATTTTAGTCGTTAAGGGCAATTCCATTTCCTTAAGTGATGCAACTCTGTTAGCAAGAAACAGAAGATGCTATTTATCACTTAAAGCATTGATTTCCATTTGCCAACCGAGAATATGTTTCCATTATTATTATGGTCACATGCCTGGGGTATCCTGTTTAACTAGATGTAGGTCTCCATCTCGCATTTGTTGAATAAATACATGCCTCAGATTTATCTTAAATATTAAAAGTATTGCAGCTCAAATTGTTGAACAGAATAGCTACTGTGAAAGATGATGGAACTGTAGAATTTGAAATTCCTGGTGATGTTGAAGCCCAAACACTTGGAATTGGTGCTGAACGTGTATACAATGAAGTTGATGATGAGCCGCTTGATGCAACTGAACTCCGGTATATTCCCCCATTACAAATTGTAATGCTCATTGTGGGAACCCGTGGAGATGTTCAGCCATTTGTTGCGATTGGGAAGAAATTACAGGTAATGGAGTATAGATTAAACAATAAGTGCATATAAATCGCATTACATCAGATTGGAGATGGCTCAATTAAGTATGACCTTGGAGAAGGTTACCAGGGTTTCCTCAAACTCTCTTGTGTTGTTTGAACTGTTTGTTTATTCTGTTTTCTCTCAAATATTTTATTTTGAGGTTTTGTGAAGTTACTGATTAGAGTTTCAACATGCAGGATTATGGCCATCGTGTCAGATTGGCTACACACTCTAATTTCAAAGAGTTTGTCTTGACTTCAGGGTTGGAGTTCTATCCCCTCGGTGGAGATCCTAAAGTTCTTGCTGAGTGTATGTTACTCTCATGATATATTTCCTGGTTGGCTGTGTATGTTTATCCAATTTGATGAGATATACATCAATAATACATGTGCTTCTGATAATTATTGATTGGTTTGGCGATTGCGAAACATTGTTAAACGGTACTTCAGTTCCTTAGTTAGTCTGCTTGTTTTATATGCTTTGAGACAAACTGAAACGTGTACGATGATATGCTATTTCCATGATTTTTGCTCTTTGAGCAACCATACTTCTTTAGAACTCAATTCTGGTTGTTTTATGCCTTGAGCAATCAGTTGATTTATTATAAATCTGAAACACATCTTGCATCAAATAATTGTCTACATTCATAACACTTTTGGCAAGATTTTGAAATTGAACTACTTGAATGGAATTTTACTAATTTCAAGATAAGAGGATTACTTCGTTTTTTTTTTTTTTGGTTGCAAGTTGCAACCATGTACAACCTGTTCTTTAAACCAAGATGATGCACAAACATATTATGCTTTATTTGTGTTGGAATAATCAAATAGCTTAATGTGCATTGCGGCTAGTGCTCTTCTGTCAGACATTTAACTTTCACATTCCCGAATTGGCATTACCTTCTCATTGTCGAAGTGCTTTCTCCTAATCTAAATGTTTGCTCTTTGCAGCAATGGGTTTTTGTATGGTTTCGCTGATTATTGTCTTTTTAGTTATTGATAATTTCTGCTAGGTTTTAGTTGCTCTCAGTTATGGCATTTTATTATCTCTTCGTAACATTATACAACAGATAAGAATTTTGTATCAGCAGTTCTTTCTTTGACTGCCTGAAATTATCATGTTCTGTTATTAGAACATTGACGCAGTTAATGTACACAGTTAATAATGCCGTGTTCACTTTATTCACAAAAAAAATGCTGATTCGTTTTCACTTCGCAGACATGGTAAAAAACAAAGGATTCTTGCCATCAGGTCCTTCAGAAATCCCCATACAACGAAATCAAATGAAGGAGATAATATATTCTCTACTTCCAGCATGCAAGGAGCCTGACATGGATTCTGGGATTCCTTTCAAGGCAGAAGCAATTATTGCTAATCCTCCTGCATATGGTTAGAACACATGATTTCTTCACTCTCTACTTTTCCTTGATTGATCATCATCATCATCACTTGTTTGTGCTTTTGTTCCATTTTTTATGTTTTGTTTTGTTTTGTTTTTGTTTCTTCCGGGGAAAAGGTGTGTATTCTCCACCTGTATGTTTACTGAAAGATAGATCTATGTTCATAGAAAAGTTGGTATGTTCATTCTCTACCGTGTGTGTTATATAAGATGTGTCTACTGACTACATTTAATAAACATATATTCCTGGAGCACTATATGGGCAATGTATGATAACTATCGTGACTCGCATGCTAAGAATAATAAGTAAGAAAGTAGCTTTGACACTGATATATGATAGATATGCAAGTTTGCATGAATGCATTTCTAGACTTGTGTAGGTTATTGGCATGCACTTGACACTCATATATGATAGATATGCAAGTTTGCATGAATGTATTTCTAGACTTGTGTAGGTTCTTGGCATGCACTTGTAAGTTATAACTGGGTTCTGTTAGATGTCTAATGGAGTGGTGCTAATTTAATATCACTCACCTGCTGGAAGAATATTGCAGGCCATACACATGTTGCGGAGGCGTTGAAAATACCCATCCATATCTTTTTCACTATGCCATGGACGTAAGTCATGTCTGGAGCTTTATGTCTTACAATCCATTTATGCTTCTGGTTTCAGCAAATCATACTAGCATTTGTTTGATATTTTGAAGAGGGAAAGTACACGTTATAGCCTTTATCTATTTTAACTAGTGCATTTTAAAATGCGATTCTGGTTGTACAACATATTTTAACGAGGGAAAGTACACTTTACGGCCTCTATCTATCTTAATGTGGATAACTGGATATCCTCAAATTTATGCAATCCCAAGAACAAGCCCCCTAGTATAAAATGCACCCTATTGCTCAAAAGGATGTGCGTTCAAAGAGGTTATATTGTTCTGATTTTTATCTAACTGGTCTGGCAGGATTAGCACTTCCAATTATCTTTTAGTCAAACAAAGTAAACCTATAACTTTGGTCATGTCACCGTCACATGTTGATGATGCAGGAACCAATCCGAAATAGACTATAATGCATTCAAAGAACTCATACAAAGCTCCGAACTTGACACGTATTATTCGTACTGAACAGTAGGGTGCATTTTGTACAAAAGTGCAAACATTAGCATTTAATTTGCAAATGAGATAGGAGTTTAGGCAATAAAGTAAAGGGATATAGGAAATGTTCTGAGTATTTTTTAAAGCTCGTTGTGGCTTTTATTTGTTTGTAAGCTTTTTTGCTGCGTTTGCATATAAATCTTTTGGTATCTGCTCGACTTTTTTTTCCACAATAAGATACGAAAGCAAGAGGAGCAGAGCACCTCCACTGGGGGCTTTTCATTCCGAATAGTGTTCTTCAAATCCCACATGAACACACCCTTCAGAACTACCAGTTCTTACTTTTTTATTTTCCACTCTGTTAATTACCCTCTTTTTTCTAAAACATACTGTTTTTTTTTGACAGGCCCACCAGCGAATTTCCCCATCCGTTGTCTCGTGTTAAGCAATCAGCTGGATATAGAGTGCGTCTGAAGAGCCCATTCTTATTAAAATTGCAATTTTGTATTTCTGTCTGCAAAATGTTACATTAATGTATTATTTGTGATAATTTTTTGTCTTTGACTTGCAGTTATCCTATCAGATTGTAGATTCATTGATATGGTTAGGAATTAGAGACTTGATAAATGATGTTCGGAAAAAGAAGCTGAAACTACGTCCGGTGACGTATTTGAGTGGTTCACAAGGGTCGGAGTCAGAGATTCCACATGGATATATCTGGAGCCCGCACCTTGTACCAAAACCAAAAGGTATGTTTGTGTAGAATAAATTTGTGTACTATTTAGGAATTTGCACGAGTATTGATCTCCATGTCAAAACATCCTTTGAATATTGCAGCTCTTTTTAACAGTTTCAGTTCCCAACTTATGGTAGAGATTCTGAGTTCTTTATCCATGAGCATACAGAGTTGCATGTGTATATCTGCTATTTCTCAGGAAGCCTTATGGTCATATTTTCTTGCAGATTGGGGTCCGAAGGTTGATGTTGTCGGGTTTTGCTTCCTTGATCTTGCAACAAATTATCAACCACCTGAGCCACTTTTAAACTGGCTTAAAGCCGGTCCAAAACCTATCTATATTGGATTTGGCAGTTTGGTGAGTATCAAAAGTTATTTATCAAACCCTTTTTTTTCATAAATAAAAACATAAAAAAAATTATCGAGTCAATATATCTGATGTCACATGTCTTCTTTCCTTAATTAAGGTTAAACAAAGATTCGGTGTGAAATCTCAAGTTCTTATTACAACTTTTTAGTGGACATTTTGATGTTGCTATGTTAAATTGAGCTCTGATACGAGAGATATATGTAACATCTACGGATTTACCAAGGTGCACTCGCATTTTGACTGAAGATTTGTGAATCACTGTTCGGCAGTTCATACATTTACCAAGCTGTGATTGCCTCTTAAAAGCTTGCAATATATACCGGGGCCCTTAACATTTATGCGTTATATATGTCAAATGACAATTGCCAATTGACAAACAGGTTTCTTAATTTTTTTTTTTTTTTGATTCCTGAGCTCTGAGTGTAAAGCCATTTTCTGATTTGCCTTTTCTCATGTTCACTGTGATATCTTTACCCCTGATATTTCATATTATGGAGGTTTTCATGCTTTTTTCTCATTCCTTTTGGGTTAATAATTGTGTTACATCATCTCAGCCAGTTCAAGAGCCAGAGAAAATGACACAAATCATTGTGGAAGCTTTAGAAAGAACTAAACAACGGGGCATCATCAACAAAGGCTGGGGTGGCCTTGGCAATTGTGAGTTCCCTTTGGCTCTGGATGGCTCGACCATCTCGAATGATTCCTCTTATATGTTTCTTTAGTTATTAACTCAACCAGAACCGGATGCTTTTCTGCAGTGGCAGAAGAAAAGGACTTTGTGTATCTGCTGGATAATATACCTCATGATTGGCTTTTCTTGCAATGTTCTGCTGTGGTGAGTTGTGACCATTAGTTGCCATTACTATTGTCTTCTAGAAGTTTCTCTTTCTGCTTGCATATGTGCTACCCAAAGACGATTACTTGATGGCTACTTCTGTACACTTATTTTTCTTGCCATCAACTGGATACCTTTTAGATTCGTTTGATTATTTTAGAGCTTGTAACATATCAGACAAAGTGTATATATTTGCACTCCTGATTGGGCATGACTGTTTATTACTTAAGACCTTGCAAATCAACCAATGTATTTATTTCTACAAAAAGAAGGTTCCTCTTTTACGAGTCACTCATTATGGCTAGGTGAGGCCGTATGAAGATTGAAGTCTTTAGGTGAGGTTTATGTGACATTGTATAACCTTGGTAGGGGTTGACATGTGAATCATTGCTCTGTTAGTGCAAATTTTCTATCGTTGCGTCCATCATTTCATGCTCGAAGCATTTCAGGAACTAGGAGAATTGCGTTAGTATGTGTAACTTGACTTTTGTGTGGTTGAAATCTGTCATGTTGACATTGAGTTGATGTTTATTCAAATTGTTCTCAGGTTCACCACGGAGGTGCTGGAACAACTGCAGCTGGTCTTAGAGCTGCGGTAAATGATTACATAAAGAATGTTGTTGAATTTTCTGCTTCTGGAACTTTCATCTCTAACTAGTTATGTATAATTCTGATACAGTGCCCGACAACCATTGTGCCTTTCTTTGGTGACCAACCTTTTTGGGGAGATAGAGTTCATGCCAGAGGTGTGGGTCCTGCACCTATTCCTGTTGAGGAATTTTCTCTTGAAAAGTTGGTGGAAGCAATCAAGTTTATGCTGAATCCTGAGGTAATACTTCTAAGTTTTGCTGCATTGAGTTTACATTTACTAAACTGAATTAGGAACTCATTCTATCCTTTTCCACTGAACTTTATGCAAAATAAGCAATAAGCCAATTGTTTGACCGGTTTTTTTAATTCACTTCACTTACATGGGAATGACAAATACTTGCCTCACCTGTACCTCCCTCAAAAGACATAAAATGCCTCTTCACCAAAATTGTCAACAGTTGGTGTCCGTGTTCTATTTTGTGTTTTTCTTATTATGTTTTAATTTGTAAGAGTGCAATCTTTTTGCAATAATTGGAGATGGTGGGTACTTTGGCAAAATGATTGGTGAATTGCTATAACATAATGTAGGTGAAGGAGAGTGCAGTCGAACTTGCTAGGGCCATGGAAAATGAAGATGGGGTTACTGGAGCAGTAAACGCTTTCTTAAAACATCTTCCGCGTAAAAAAGGTGATCCTGACATCCCAGAGCCCAGTCCATCATTTTTCTCAGTGCGTAGATGTTTTGGTTGTTCATAGATTATATTTGGGTGGCAATATCTTAATCCACTTCTTCCTGTGTATTCTGTTGGTGATTTACCTGCCTCTGGGCATTATTTGTCACATGAAGAATGATTTGCTGCTTCTGTTTATAGTCTCCTCCACCTTTTGTCCTTGCACCACTCCTCTAGAGCTTTTATTTTCTATGGTGTGATTGATGTCTTTGGTAATCTAGGATTAGTTGCGGAAATCATTGTAATCTTTTGTTTATTTGTCATGATCCATGTCAGACTGTTGGGCATTGATTTAAGGATCCAAAGGCTGATTTTGTATTGTGAGGTTTTAACTTGTGAAGCAATTGCAAATTTGAAAACTCAGTTAGGGAATTGTGGCTGAGTTGGAAACCCTACTTCAGGGGACACCAATTTTGCTCCCAAGTTTAGTAAGGGGGACGAAATTGTTTTAAATTCGATGATTTTCAGTTGAATTCGTATATATGGCCTTTTAAGTTTGTTCCCTCATGTCAAGGCAAGATCAAAATTCAAATCTTTTCATATATAATTCTATTAGATCAGGTAAAACAAAAGTAGTTATAAATATCACATTTACTAATTGATACGTAATTGTTATATTTTATTAGAATTTCAAATTCAATTACTACGTGACATTCGGATAAAGTGTGACATGTTCTATTGGAATCCAATCATAAGAGACCCTCTCTATGCATAGGGTCGGATCATTGCACATTCCCACTACTTAGTGTAGGGGTGTGCATGGATCGGATCGGATCAAATCCGATTTGAATTTTGGATTGATCCGATCCGAATAGTAACTTTTGTTCAATTCGAAATTCGATTTGAAACTTCAGATCGGATTCGGATCAATCCGAAAAGGGATTGGATTTTTTCGGATTTAATCTGAAAATCTGATCTCTAACTTTCCTCGAAAATAGAGATGCTTCACTCGACTGGAAAAAAGAAGCTTCAGACGATCTTTCCACTCACAATCCACCGAGTCATGAAAACGGAAGAGAGTACATACCCAATGTACGAGAATTAACAAGTAAAATGAAGAATTGATATGGTTGAGAAGAATAGAACAAAAAGCATTGTGAATCATGTCTACAAATTGAAGCAAACGTTTGTGCTAGAAAAAAAGGCTACACAAGAAAGAATTCCCAAATTTGTACACTGCCATGGCAACACCCGCTTGAAGGAGAGCGGGTTGAGGAAGGAGGCAGTATCGTGGCAGTTGGAGTTAATGACAGTGGTTGCGGACGGCGGATGGCTAGGGTTTGTGGTGACAGGGCGGAGGGATGGGATTTTTTTGACTTATGAGTGAATTTAGAGTGTAGGCAAGTGTTTCTGGAAAGAGGTGTGTCATTATTCAGGCTGAGGCCGTGACATATGACTTTAATTAATAATGAAGATGGTTCGTTATCTATATTCTCTGTGATCGCGAAAGATGAATATCGGACAAGTTTTAGTTTAATTTCTGTTGAATATACAATGTCCATTGTGAACATAATGCGTCAAAAATCAGAATGGGCACTACATATATATCCATCCATATGGCTTCTCGTTGTTTCATCTAAACTAATAATCGGCCAGCATTTTTCCTTCCGAGAACATGGACATGGATGAGCAACCTATATATGATAATGGACAACAACACAGACACAGCTATATTATATATGTGGAATATTATCAATGCTAGCTTCAGTGTATACATGTAATAAATATTTCTGGCTATTGAATTTCAGTATCTCACAGATACATACGGTGCATGCATAGGAGGAGATATCAACTATTTTAGCACGTCAATAAGTAATCATATCCACACAACTCATGCACGTTCTGTCTAATGAACATCATTAACATATTATTTACTTAATAACATCAATACTAACAAACATCCAGATGTCGCTTCCCAATTACGCCATCGATCTCAGTTTATCATTGCAAGAAGTCGGTTCCTTTTCAGCTTTTTCGCAACATAGGAGAAGTCGAATATGTTATGTTTGATAATTCAGATAATCTTAACTAATCAACACAAATACATACATGGACTTCTGGATTCAACCTTATGTTCGATACTCCCTTTTTAACTTTTATGCTTGCATACTTTCATTTTTTATTAATTAATGTCAATATAAGCAATTATAAAATCCGTGATAATTTTTTTTCTCTTAATATACTTGTAATGATTATTATGATTCAATCATGATATTGTAAGTCAGTAGGGCGAGCATGCATCTTGATAAGATGTTTTAAGTGTAAGACCCTAGAGATCAACCTACACATTAATTAAGCGTACGTGTTAAAATTAAAGTTGATCAAATTGATATTAGAAAGTTGAATAATAACCTTATCAATTAGAAATCCTTTTCAAGGAATGGTAATCAAAATATTATATCCAACAAAACTAAATACATATAGTTGATGATTATGTAAGGTAAGGTTGTAATATGCACATTGTAGTTATAAGTTGTATCGCATGTAAGGTTTATGATTGGTGGAATTATCAAGTATTAGGCTTCGCCATCCCATGTGATAATGATTAAGGTTCATGTACCACAATAGAGACAAACAGTTGGATTGATTGTACTTGCAACTTTTTCGAATTTTCTTATCTTTTTAGCTTCTTCCATATTCATGTTTAAGACAAACTAAGTTAATATATATATAT
>JAYMSP010004417.1:0-16285 GCA_036897095.1 Plantago elongata
TGAATGTATATACTCCAATCACTTTCAATTTTGTAACATTGAAGTTATATACAATAATAATTAGTTTATTATTAAAATCATTGAAGGACTTTTGAAGGAATACTAGAATTAGTAATACTTAAAATAACAAGGGACCTTAATAATAATAATAATAATAATAATAATAATAATAATAATAATAATAATAAATTCTAAAGAAAATATAATTTTCTTTTCAAGTCTCATTTTGAAGTGTGATATGATAATTATTTGGCATTTTGAAGTGTCATTCTACGAGGTTACAGTGATATTTTAAAAGGTTCGTAAATGTTGAAAACATGACAGTTAATAGTGTCATGGTATTGGTTGGTAGTGACACCTAGTGTAACAATATTGAGATATAATAACATTCATAAATGTAATAGATACTATTTGCAGTGACACTATTAATGGTCCCTAATCACTCTTACAATGACACATTAAAGTGTTGTTTGAAAGAATTAATGTGTCCTTAAATAAAAATGTCATTGTACATACGTTAGTGACATTATAAAATTAACCACCCCTCTTTAAGTGACAATTCACATAAAATGCCATTGAAACATAATATGTCACTTAAAATAACAATCTATGACACTTTATAGTCATTAAATCTCAAGTTTGCTGTAGTGCTTCTAAGATAACGTGTACGTGGTACCTATCTTGCTATGTAATTGGAAGGGTCTACCGACGGCTACGTGCCTCTAAGGCTCTAACATCTATATACCTTGGGACACTTACAAAAGCTGTGATTTTGCGACATTTGCCTCCAAAAGAATGACATAACCAAATGTCTCCTTTGAAATCATATGTATCAAGCATCAAGGCTCGAACTCCATTCTACATTTGAAACGAACTAGTGAACTGTTAACTGAATAGTTCCTTTAAGGTTAGCGAAACTTTGGTAATAATACGTACATTGAGTTGTTCGGTTACCGTGTCCTCCTGATTCCTGATGGTGACTCTAGGAAAACCCGTGTGAAAATGTTCTCCTTTTATGGCAAACGAATTATGAGTGGTTAAGAACGAGTACCTGTTGAATGGCAGAGAATTGTTCTGCCGAATGAGCAACTTATTAGTATCACAATCACTAATTAACTTGCCATAATTTGAAACATAGTGTGGCTTTGTTTAGCAAAATTAACTGAAAAAGTAACTTGTAGCATGAAAATTAGCCGGTAGTTGAAAAGATAGCTGGTCATGTAACTTTTTTTTTCCTAAAGTAGCTTCTCAAACCAACTAGCTTTTTAGTTAGCTTGTTTAAAAAACTGCAAGTTCACGTAATGAGATTTTTATCATAAAAATTTTATCAAATTAAAAAGTTATTAGTAAACATGGTCATATAAATTACAATTTACACAACAATCTGCAATTCTGCATAACTTTTTTTAAGTACAGTCACACGAAATTTCAATATACTTCTCCACAGTACACAATTAGAATTGATCTAGGTAATAATCGAAACATACCACAATATGGAATATGTTGGTTGATTTTGATCTCACACATCTGGAACCGGAAACCTCATCATCGCAAGAGAAACAGTACAGTCCCGCTTCACAATCTTTGTTTGTTGAACATCCATCCATCAACTGCACCATAAAAAAATTACATGATAAATACCTCAATTAAGAAAAATTAGGAACGTGAACTGTTCTGACTTCTGAGATATGAGAAGTGATTAAGTGAGCACAAAAATCAATTAAGTAGCTAGTACCTTACATGTTCCATTGGAGCATGCAAGAGTTGTAGATAATATTGATACTACCGCTACTAAAAACAGAGAGTTTCTAATTTCAGACATGGAGAAACAAAACAAATTGGCAGTTTACTAGATGTAATAAGATTACTGACATAATATAGATACGTGTTGTTTTATTTCATATTGTTCTTAGTTTATTGAGGAAAATGGCAAGAAATGAATCGGTGGGATTTATGCTTGCAACTCATTTTTTCATTTAGTTTCATTTCCTATTGACTTTTCTTTGGACTTCTTTCACGTGTAAATGGAAAGTTGTAATATGTGCATCTCTATCTTTATTTACCTTTGGACGTTAGTCCCAACTCCCAAATCAAATGAAAGTTCCGTCCCTTTTTGTTGTTCGTCTGAGTTTATAATTTAAGGATAACAATTCGAGTCAAATTGTTTGTGACTGAATGGAAAGTGAAGACATTCGTAATTAATAGATCATGAATTTAATTTCTTGAAATAAATAATATATATCTTCAGTATAAAAATTTGTTATAGAATTATTTAATATAAATATTAATTCAACTGGAAGATAAGGTCATTTTTTAACATCAGTTCTTTAGAGTTGCACTTACGTAACAATGACATATATCTCATATTACAACCCATCGCTATAATCAGGTATCTGAATCAAGAATTTGAGTAACTTTTTACGTAATTTCTTTTACCCTTATTAACTCGCCTACATATCTATCTACTTTTGATTCTATTCTACTTTGTAAGAGTTGTTGTAGATACAGTAGATTGTGCACCTTAATATGCTTTAAATGCTCAGTGACGATATGGGGCTCATATGCATTTTCATTCACTTTGCGCAAACGTTGATCCACCTTATATAATCCCGATGCGCTTGCATTAACAAAATACTAGTTGATAGTATTTAATCAATTTGGACTGTGCTAACAATAAATTAAAAAATAAAATATTTATTTGATACATTTCAACATACTAAAATGAAAATAAATAATTTTATAAAATATTATTTTATTTTTAAAAATATTTTAGAAGGTAAATTTTAAGATGATCACTCCATCACCTTTTCGTCGTATAATCTATTACAAAACAACAACAACCTCAACAACAACTTTAACTACCAGTCGACGAGATCGATTTCAAACTCATGTTTCTGACATTATTTTCCATGATTTTTGAGTTTCTAACTTTTTTAGTTAATTTGCATAGATCATTTATAACAGGGTTCTAACATTCTCATATATTATTTGAACTACTTTCTTATATTCAAGCATTGTAAACTCTCTTTTGATTTATTTTTCATCAATTAAAATATTAATCTCTTTTAGATGATCATTCTATCCTTTTCAAAGATCATAGAATACAAAATGACCATGATATAGTCTGTTATATGTCTATATGTACTTTTGTCAATGTACATCATCTACTCATAGTTAACCAGATTACTTAATATGATTTCGGTACTAATATCACACGCATTCGACTTTGATAGAAGCAAAACTCCATCGCTGAAACTGATATTCATCAAGTTGGCATATTCGGTTGTATTAAACTTAAAACACCGGCTTCAAATAGTTTTGATGCCGAATTTTCTAAATCTAAGCAAACAACCGTGTTAGATTTGGTCGAATTTTCCAAATCTAAGCGGTAGAGATATACGTATGATTGATTAATCTAAGAAGACGATCGGATCAACAGACTGGCGTGTCTGCATACAGAATTTAAAATTGTGTTGTAGAGGCCAAATTCCTTTCCATTCGATCAAAGCCTTAAAGCAACAAATGCAAAACACTATTCTGCCCTTCTCACTATTTTGCCCTTCATCTTTTATCTTTCGTCATGTTGTGTAACTTCTCTAATAATATACAAAAGGTTAATTGTGTAACTTCTCTAATAATATACAAAAGGTTAATTGTGTAACTTCTCTAATGTACAAAGGGTAATTGTTTTTCCACCTCGGTCAAAACTTACAATGCATTTTTTTTGAGAAATAGGTTGCAGATATATTAGCAAACAACAAGTTTACAGACACGAATCCATCAGAAAGGTAGATTAAAACCCCGTCACAGACGATGAAAATCTCCTTCGCTAATCTATGGGCCAACTCATTTTGTTGTCTCCTAACATGAGAAAACACTACATCCTGAAAATGATCAAGGAGACTCCACCCTTCTTGAATGAAAAATGCCGCAATAGACAGATCAATTTCTCTTGTCCGAAAGCAATTCATCACTGATACATTTTCCCCTTCAAGTATAACATGAGACCATCCGCAAGCCACTGCCATCTTAAACCTTCAAGTACCGCCATGGATTCCACTACACCCACATGAGTAATAAATTGACATGATGATGTGCCCATTTGATTACTTCCCCTCCACTATTCCGCGCCACTATCCCTAGACCAGCTGTAGTAAACTGGGTAAACAACGCATCATCTACATTGACCTTGACAGGAGTTTGATGGTGGACTCCAACTTCTGCAGCCTATATTAGCATCAGGTTGCGTGAACAGAGCTTTGGCTCCTGAGTACCTGAGAATAAAAGAATCCACAAACTGAACCGCATCTAAAGGATTCTGAAGAGGATTTCCATGAACAATCCGATTCCGCTGATACCATATATTCCAACACAGACATGCAAATTTACGGAATTGATGGTTATCCGATTTAGCTTTAACCTCCTGGAACCAATTAATCCCATACATCAGTAGCTGAGGAAAAGATGAAGCCAGTCGGGATGTTTGACAAAGCCCAAATCAATCTTGCGAAAGGACAATGAAGAAAAATATGAATAGCCGTCTCTTCATTGTTATTACATAAAGGACATATTGAAACTGGAATAATTCGTCGACGAACAAGATTACTCATCAGAGACAAACTATTACGGAGGAGACGCCAAATGAAAATTTTAATCTTTCTAGGGACATCAAGGTTCCAGTTGAAGTTGTAGTTACAAACCGTACTTGCTGCACTGGTGCTTGCCAACGATAGATTTTGCGTGGCCTTCTTCATCTGACGACTGAGATGACAAGCAGATTTTACATAATAAAAACCTGACCGGGTAAAATGTCAAATCTTTGATCAGGTACTACAGTGTTGGGAAGAGGAATAAGCAAGATTGCTGCAACCTCTTCGTCATCAAACAAAGTATCCATTAATGTTCCATCCCAACTATTAGATTCCAAATCAATAAGTGACGACACAATGGCGTTCACTAAATGATAAAGATTGGGTGATCGAGGTTTAAAGGCCCCATCCTTGGAACCCAATTATCCTCCCAAATACGAATATTTTGCCATTCCCCACTCGCCAACGCATCCCTGCATTAACCAAACTAATTGATCCAAAAATTATTTTCCATGAATACGAAGCAGTAGCTTTTGGTGAAGCATCCAAAACACTCGTAGTAGCCTTAAGAACCCGATGCAAAGAATTTGGATACATAAGAATGCGCCACACTTGTTTCTCCAACATAGCTTGATTAAAAGCTCCAAGTCACGAAAACCCAGACCTCCACCCCGTTTGCTATCACAAAGAGAATCCCAATTTATCCAATGAATCTCTCGTTCATTTCCCTCGCCCCACCAGAATTGAGCTATCAATGATTCAAGTTCATAAAGCAAATACTCCGGCAACTTGAAACGCCCCATAATATATGTAGGAATAGCTTGCAAGACTGATCTGATAAGTACCTCTTTTCCTACTTTTGAGAGCTATTTTTCACCAAAACCACGCATTCTTTCCCAAAACCTGTCCCGTAACCATCCAAACACTTGTTTCTTTGAACTCCCCATTTATGTTGGTAAACTCAAGTACTTCTCATGTTTGCCAACCACAGGAACTGGGAGTCACCCGCGAATTTCATCAATTCGAGCTTGAGATGTATTTCTACTAAAAACTACAGTTGACTTCTGATCAAACCCATATCTTTGACATTATTTTTCACGATTTTTTATTTAAACCTTTTTAGTTAATTTGTATATATATCATTTGTAATTGGTTTCTAAGCATTCTCATATCTTCTTAGATCTACTTCCTTACATTCAAGCATTTGAGGCATACTTGTGATTTATTTCTCATCAATCAAAGTATTAATCTCTTGGAGGCGATCCCGTAAAAGATTATTACTTTTGTACGTTTTCATATTAATGCATTGGTTATGACTTATGATTTGTGCTTGCTTACCATCCATTAGATAATATCAATTCAAATTGCATGCTGAGTTGTACGTGTATATATAGTGCATCCTTAACTTGTTCGCAGCGTAAAAGCATCATTTATATTTATTATCCATGTTTGATATTACTTACAATAGTAAGAGCGATCAGATGTATATAATTATGTTTATATGTCATTTATTACTTTTCATAAGTGGATAAGTGATCACATGCCTATTGTGCAATTAAATCTTTGTAGTACATTGTTTCAACTCTTGGAACGGTTAACCCCGTTGCTAAGAAATATAACAAACCTACTACTATTGATTAACTATAACACATGGCCAAATTAAAAGCTAACAGACGATTATATAAAATCTTAAAACAAATTAAACTGAAGGCGATTTATCATTTATGTATATAATCATTACAATAGCAGTATGATCGCGGAAACAACATAGAAGTTCATAATATGTTCACAAATTAATCACAAACATGTACTCGGACTAAAAAGTTGACAGGTGAAGAAGTGTGATCAGTTTTTGTGATCGGAGAAGAAGCTGTTGAGGGTGGGCATTATCTCCGGTGGCCGTGTTCGGAGGAACTTACGGAGGCCGTGCTCCGCATATTTCTCTCCTTCCTCATAGTTTTCAAGAATTCCTGCCGTTCGATGACTTTTGTTCACCCTGGAAATTTTAAATTCGTCATTAGTTAATTAATTATTTTGTATTTGTGTACTTTATTAAAAACAAAATTATACGTACTCTTCAAAGAAATGGAAACTAAAGTGGTGACAACGAAATTAATTTGAGTAGAGATTACATATTTTCAATAGAAATAGGTTTTTCAGGCCATCCAAAAAGAACAGCATAAAACTAAAGTCAACCAATCAACATGCATGAGAAACAGTATATGATAACAAAGAACAAAATCAAAATCTAATATGTATATTTTCTTTATACAATTTTATTAAATCACTTAGTATCGTAGTTTAAGAGAAATTTATTATCAAAGGTGAAAATAGTTGAATGAAAAATGAAAAGGTATAGTTTTAATTGAAAATGCATGCATGATGGTGTATTATAGAACCGGATAACTACGATACCTCACATCAGGATTAAGCAAGACATTTCTTGTGAGCTGAAACACAACCATACTCGAGACAAATCCCATTGCAGCCACAAGAGGGTAAACCTGTAACACCATGAATTTATTCAACGTTAGGATGATTTCTACAATATGGCGAATAGGGGAATCCGCATCTACTATCCTTCGTATTCGACTTGCCACACGTACCTCGGGTCTGATCCACCGGCCCATTTGAATATTGATGATGTCTAGCTGCTTGCAGGAAACAAATTTGAACTGTATGTAGAAGTATGATTCGAAGATGTGTTTGAGAATTCGGTGTGCTATTTTATGTGTGTGGTTCTCCATATTTATACTGACTGTTCATGTTGTTGAGTGGCAAAGAAGAATGATTATTACTATAATAATTTGAAAAATTATTTGGTGTACATGCTTAAAAGTAATATAATACTACACAAATTGCAAAAGAAGTCGAATGTTATCGATATCCTTCTAGTAGGAAAAATGGACTTTTGTTTGTGTTTCGGTGGGCTTAAGTGTAAATCATTTGACCTGTTAAAGAAAACTGTGTGTTTTTTAGCCCCTTGTTTTAGTTTTTCTCTTGATTTCCATTGTTTACCTTGAATATGACTTTATTAATTTTATATATTATGACCAAATTGGTCAAGTCTTCGTGACTTATCCGAAGAGCACTTCTTGGGCCTTGTAGCGTAATAGACTCCCCCCCCCCCTATTCAAGCCCATGGACTTCTGTCTCGTAAAAGGGCCTGGCCTCTGATGATGGACCTATTTGCTGGACCAGATCAACAGACAAAGGTGGGCCTGGCCTGTATTAGTTAACAAGAATACCGGTCGGTGATGTTTTCGAATCAATAATTCAAAATTCAAAAAACAACTTTTTCTCATTTGCACCCTATGATACAACGAAAAACTATATATCGTCATACTAAATTAAATTTTAAGTGTGAAAACTATATCATTTGCACAACGTTTTTACTTTATGAGACAATTTCACTGTCATTTCTCTTTAGACATTTTGTTTGCATGAGTTGTTTTTCAAAATTTGCTTCCCAATTGCACCCTGGGACGAATTTTTCCCACTAATTACACCATTATTTATGACTTATTTATGAAGTCGGATAAATTAATTAGTAATTGCCTGGGTAGTTAATGAGTTTTTCGATGTGATTTGTCAATTACAACACTTTATTCTTTTTAACTGAAATTTATTTAACTAAATTAAATGATCATATAAATTATAATCAAAATTGAACTAAACTGAATGGAACTAAATTAATAAACTGAGTAGTTTTCACTTAAAGATATCACAACCTAAATCTTTAATCCCTATCATTTCGATTTCTTTTTCTTCAATATATATTTTACCTACTAGTTAGGAACTTAGAAACTCTAGCTACTGGTTACATTCTCATTGTTTGCTTAACTCCAACTCAAAGTTCTACTGTCGACAACACGTGGTTTACAAAAATCTCCTGCCCTTAGCTTCATGGAAAACTTCTTTCAACGTGTCGGAAGAAATTGAGGTACAATTTAAGAAAGTCAACCAAAACTCACAACATGACCTAAATTGCTCAATGTATAAAATGTACTGAACAATTCTCAGTTCAGGATTATTTCGCTATGATTTTAAAACTATATTAACTCGCGACATTATTTCTAAAGATCGATCTTAATTTAATAAACGTAGTCCCAAACTTATGACTATAAGTTCAGTTCATATGATGTTCAGCACTTTCCCTCTGCTTGTCAGTTACAAAAGTTGTATATATGTACATGTATTACTACTTAGGACTTACTAATAACTTGACACATATTCTTATTGCCCTAACAAAGGAGACAATGGTATGGTATTTGAGTTGAATCTTGAGATTTCTAGATCTGTATCAAAACTCTTTGCTTCAAGATACAGAAATTTCTCTACTTGTATAATGACACAGAAAAAGACTTGCCATCTTTCAAGTCCAACAGCCAGTTGTTGAAGCATTCTACAAGTCTTACATTTCACACATTTCCCTCTCTCATTTAAAAACACTCTGTTGTCTACCTATAACACACTTGGAACTTGAAACAAATCCTTCATTTTCCTAACTTTGACAACAGTAGCAGAACAAAAAATGAGGTTTCTTGTTGCTGGTTTCTTCGTTTTCGTGCTATTTCCCTGCATAGGTAAGTTCTATGATCTGTGAATGAGTGTTTTCATGTTCTAAGTTGTTTGCCTCAAGAATTTGCCTTTTGTCGTTTGCAGCTGCGTATGATCCTCTGGATCCAACTGGGAACATAACGATCAAATGGGACGTCATGTCCTGGACACCAGACGGCTATGTGGTGAGTTTAAATTTAACTAACATAGCTCCATTTGATAGAAAAGCCTTCATTTGAAACTCCATGCTGCTAAAATCTTAACATTGTCAGGCTGTAGTGACAATGAACAATTTCCAACTGTTCCGGCACATCATGGACCCAGGCTGGACTCTCGGATGGACATGGGCTAAGAAAGAAGTGATCTGGTCCATGGTTGGAGGACAAACCACAGAACAAGGAGACTGTTCCAAGTTCAAAGGCAACATACCACATTGCTGCAAGAAAACGCCAACTGTTGTGGACTTGCTTCCTGGAGTTCCGTACAATCAGCAAATTGCAAACTGCTGCAAAGGTGGTGTCTTGGCTGCATGGGGTCAAGATCCACAGGCTGCAGTCTCCTCGTTTCAGGTCAGCGTTGGCCAAGGCGGGACTTCAAACAAGACAGTGAAACTTCCTAAGAATTTTACTCTTTTAGGCCCTGGACCAGGTTACACTTGTGGCCCTGCCAAAGTTGTGCCCCCAACAAACTTTCTCACTACTGATCGTCGAAGAAAAACACAAGCTCTGAGTATGTTATCAAGATCCATATCACTGTAGCCAAGAGTTGTTTTCTTTAACAATTTCTCGTTTAATCGCAAATTAATTTCTTTGACTGAACTCTCTGCAGTGACATGGAATGTGACATGCACATATTCTCAGTTTGTAGCTCAGAAGCACCCCAGCTGTTGTGTCTCTTTCTCGTCTTTCTACAACGAAACCATCACACCTTGCCCTGATTGTGCTTGTGGCTGCGAAAACAAAAACAGATGTGTAAAGTAAGCAACCCTATTCCAATATTTGGCACGGAATCTTTATGCAAGTTAATTTCCTTTGCTTTTGCTTATACTGGTGTGATCTGGAAACAGGAGTGATTCCAAACTCCTCACCAGGGTGGGAGTAAATACTCCGAGAAAGGACCATGCGTCACTGTTACAATGCACGCGCCACATGTGCCCTGTGCGTGTGCATTGGCACGTAAAGGCAAATTACAAGGACTACTGGCGAGCAAAGATGGCCATAACCAACTTCAACTACAGAATGAACTTCACGCAGTGGACTCTTGTCGTTCAGCACCCAAATCTCAACAATGTTACTCAAGTTTTCAGCTTTGATTACAAGCCTCTTGTTCCCTACGGATCCATCAGTAAGCTTTCCACAGTCTTAAGCATAAATTCTGAAACTTTTGTTTTAAATCGAAAAAGATAATCATACTGTACTGGTATGCAGATGACACAGGAATGTTCTTTGGGATGAAATTCTACAATGAACTGTTAATGGAAGCTGGTGAGTTTGGGAATCTTCAGTCAGAAATACTTCTTCAGAAGGATAAGAATACATTTACATTTGGTCAAGGATGGGCGTTCCCCCGGAAAGTTTACTTCAACGGGGAGGAATGTATGCTTCCTTCACCGGATTCTTATCCGTTCCTGCCAAATTCTGCTTACACAGTTCGAGCTTTCAGCTTACTGTTTATGTTCTCTTCTGTACTTGTGTTTCTCCTCATCATCTGGTGAGGAGTTTCCGGTTTTTTGTAGTCTTGGCAGTTTCAAATCTTAAAACCTTCGGTCCAGATGTAACCGATACACAGGTACACTTTTGTAACTCTAGTTTGAGCTCATAAAGTCACATTTATCAGTTGATGTTTTGATGACAATGTGTATGGTACTAAATGTAAATTATATGATACTACACTTGATCATGATGAACAGAGGAACCAATATCTGGAAATATAAAGCTTCATATATATCGAATGGTTCTGATTCGAGTTACAACCTATAATAATTTATAAAGCACAGGAAAAGAATACAAAACACCTGTATAAATCTACACGAAAAAAAGAATAGCATCATATTCTTCAACACTTACAGTAATCGGAAACTATATCCTCTGAGATGTGTGTGCCCGAGTACAAATGAATATGCAAGAAGGGCCTTTTTGGTCATCGGAGTTCTTCAATTTGTGTTTCCAGGATGGACTTTGCCTTTAAACGGGGCGATAATCTCAAACAAATGAAGAATGGAAAGCCACGGATAAGAACAGTGTGATCACTAGCATAGGCAAGGAGATATATTGGCGTAAACTGGAACTAGGCAAGTATGGATATGCATCCGGAGATGGCATGACACAGTTATCCCCGTTGAAATAGATTCTTCTAGGGAAAGCCCAACCTTTCTCGAAAGTGAAAGTGGAAGCATCCTTTCTGAATAGAAGCTCTGACTGCACGTTTCCCAGTTCGCCGGCTTGATTAAGCAGGTCGTTATAGAACTTGACACCCCACAACATTGCAGTATCATCTGTCGAAGTTATAAAAACATACATAAGTTAGATTCATCAATGCTTTTCCCAAGGAGCAAATTAGATTGAGAAATAAACGAACCATAACACACTATGAATAACTTACTAATGTTTTCATAAGGATTAAGTGGCTTGTAGTTGAAGCTGAATAGCTGCGTCAAGTTGTCGAAATTGGGATGTTGAGCAACTAAATTCCACTGTGTATAGTTCATTCTGTAATTGAAGTTCGTAATCGTGACCTTGACACGCCAGTATTCCTTGTAATTTAGTTTCACATGCCAGTGAACACGGATGGGGCACATATGATTTGTGCACTGGACAAGAGGCGAATATTCATTTTTCTTTTTATGATCAGCTACGACTGAAGCAAGGTAAGGCGAGTTTGGACTGGAAGTAGCAAAACCTGAGTTAGTATAAAAAGGATAACAGTGCGTAAAAACAGTATGAAAGTACAAGCAAACACTTACTTCACACAACTTCCTGGCTGAGTAGCGTTATTTTGGCAGCCACAAGTACAAGTTGGGCAAGGAACAATTGTGTCATTGTAAAACGATGACAGTGAAACACAGCAAGTAGGTGTTTTCTGAGCCAGAAACTGTGAATATGTGCATGTCACGTTCCACGTCACTGCATACAGAGAACTGTGAGAACAAATCCAGAAAGTATTTACGCTGCAAAGACCCCTGCATATAGGCCTAACTAATAATCCAATAACTATTTAATAAGTGCATGGTATATAGAACAACTTACTCATTGCTTGTGTAACTCTTCTGCCATCTGAGGTGATATATTTAGTTGGTTTTCCAACTATAGCCGGCCCACATGTATATCCAGGACCGGGCGCTTTCAAGGTGAAGTTCTTAGGCACTTTAACAGTCTTATTAGTGGTTCCAGCAGCACCAACACTAATTTGAAATGAGCTTGCAGCATTTCCTGGATCTTGAGCCCATGAGTTAATGACACCTCCCTTACAACAGTTCGCAATCTGCTGGTTGTACGGTGTGCCAGGCAATAAGTCAACAACTATTGGATCTTTTCTACAGCAATGTGGAATGTTCCCTTTAAACCTTGAACAATCTCCTTGATCAGTGGTTTGACCTCCCATCATACTCCATATCACTTCTTTCTTCGCCCATGTCCATCCCAAAGTCCAACCCGGTGCTTGAATGTGACGGTATTGTTGGAAGTTGAACATTGTTACGACAGCCTGTTTATATTTCAGACGAATCAGACAAGATGCAAATGCAAAGATAGTTACCAATCCAGGACTGTGATGATTTAGAAGCAGGAAAATGCATACATGTATTGAATCCTTGTGTTTCATCATATGCAATAGCATATACTAAAATAAGTACTCAAAGTTTCAGATTAACCAATAACAATTTTCAAATATCATAAAGATTACACCTCAAGGTAGAATCGAGTATAATACTTACAACATAGCCATCAGGTGTCCAGGAAATAACATCCCACTTAATTGTGATATTGCCACTGGGATCAAGTGCATCGTATGCTTCTGCAAGAGATATGATCGAAAAACAGATCAAAATACATCATATACTCAAAGACTTTCGATACTCTAGCACACGATGCATTCAGTAACCAGTATATATGCATAAATGTAGTCATTTCTGTGTGATCCAACATAATCTAAATCTCTGAAATGATTCATGTAATCAACACAAGACCGTAGAAGTCAAATTTCGAGTGTCAAATAGTTAATCCATGATGTGAAATAGTCAACACGAATATGCACTGCTGTCATTCACTGTCAAGTGTCAAGACTCAAGATCCAAATTAGGCCTTCAACCGACAACCAAGAAATCGAAATCCTGAAGCATGAATCTTCTCTAGTAAAGACATATGCCACATAACAACTAAAAACACATACGAATCAATCAACAAGAATATAGTGAAAGAAAAAGAACAAACAGATGACAAAAGATACACAATCAGAGCAAACTTTCTAAATTGCGAACCAACTAACTCAATCTCAATATAACTAACTTCATCTCAAGTTTCCCAATTCACATCAAACAACGTCAATCCCATTTCAAGAAACTAACCCTGCATCATAAATGCAAGCTAAATCAAGTCAGAAACGAATCCAATAACTCAAAGATCTAACTTTTCTAAACCAATCAAACAATTTCCCACACTAATGAACAAATATCACCAATTAAACCAAATCAAAGAACAAGAAACTCTTTAAATCTAAAAAAAGTTTCCAATCTTGGAATAGGAAATGAAGAGACAAGGATTACCTGTTGAAGTAAAGGTGAAGCAAGATAGCAAGAAGCAGAGTAAGATGGTTGGAGCTGTTAGAGATCTGAAGCTGAGCTCCATTTTGCTGAATTGTTCAGCTACAGATTGTGTTGAGATTTAGTTGATCAAATGGTGGAAAATCTCAAGATCTGTAGCTGGAGTGAGAGGGTAGTATAGCGGGAGAGAAATGGCGAAGAGACAGGGAAAGGTAGTGAAACACACACACAACACTGCAAGGCAACAGCTTGTTTAAGAAGACCTTAACTACCACTTAATATTTCAAACAGAACAAGTACAAGTATGTGTGTGGGACGAGAGCGGTATAAAATATAAATCTTAAGTTATATTTCAATCATTTAAATATTAAAATACACCATTAATCACAGAAAATCGTAATGACTATGTATTTTTAAAATTCGACTATTATAAATTTATGATCCTTAAATTATGAATAATAAAGTACTTGTTGGTATTTAAATTTTAATGTACAATCTCTACCACATGTAAATTACCGTCACTATCTTATTGTTAAATTAATTAATTAAGTAGGATTAGCTACAATATACACATCAGGAAAGTAAGTATGATGTTACAAAAGGATGATAATACAGTGCATCATTAGTTCATACATGGATGGTGTTATTTTAGATTGTCGACTTTTTGGGCAACTAACCATCAAGATAGCGATTTATATGTAATAATTACTTTTTCTATTGAAATAAAAAATGGAAATAAACAAGACTAAGAACAAAAACATGCATCTACCGACAAGGAAGATTATTCGGGTAATTTTTAATTAATCAGGCTCTTGCAAAGTGTCGGTGTGAGGATTTGATTTTTTCCTCAGAAGTTAAGAAGGCAATTATATGGGTGTGGGGTCCTGGTGTAATTAAAAAAAGAATCCAACGTATAAAGTAAATTGCAAATTAATCCTGGCCTTTTGCAAATTCATTCAGGCCGGAAATGAAATTAGAGCCCATTGGCACAGCATTTAAGTCCAGTTAGTTATAGTATAGCCTGCACTGCACATATCCAGCCCATCAGAATTTTTGCATTTCCCCCATTGATTTCATCATCAAATCGGCTACATTTTACTTTGCAACGTTCTATCCAACGTAAGTTGTATTAAATCATTGGTGAATTAGTTTCATACCTCTTAAATTTGAATTTGTAAATAAGAAGAATTTTTTTTATATTTATGAGCTATAAAGTTCATTGATCGGACCTTGCAATTAACATCTCTATCCATATTAATTGTCTACTTATTGAACCTCTCAAAAAAATTAAAATTAAATGAGTCCATTCGTAAAATTAGATGTTAGATTTAAATCAATAATAAACTAGTTTATACCTCTTTGCAAGTCATAAGCATACGTGTATAAAATTAATATGAATTCCCTCAGCTTAGATGTACTCATGTACATCTTGAATGTTGTAGCAACTAGTTTACAAGTAGAATTGGGCTTGAACTAAATTCATAGATGAAAATTCGACTTACATTGAGACATCAGACATTAAATTTAATGTTACCAAGACAACTTAGAGATATTTTATCATAAGTCGTGGTGTCGTTTTGACTAATATCAGTCACTTATTTTATACCATTAAATAATAGATATGACGATTGAGATTGTTTAACATGCTACTTGTTACATTTATTGTTGCCATGAGATTTTGTCAGGCCCGGCTAAGACCCTGTGAGGGCTGAGCCAACCGCACAAGGCCCCCCAAAGTAAAGGGCCCCATATTATATATGTATAGGTGCAATTACATATGGACTCCTTATTGTTTGTGCCAATTACATATTACCCTCTATTGTTGATGTATTATAGATAAACCCAATTTCTCATCGGGCGTTGACTCCGGCGAGTATGTGGCATAATTTGCTGATGTGGCTTCTTATGTGGCGCGTATGTGGCATAATTCTGATTTATAAATAAATTAAGAAAATAACTTTTTTTTCTTCTTTCATGGAGATAGATGGAAGCTCATACTGGGAGGAAGAAGAAGGGTTACTAATCGGAGACGAAGGGAGGGAGGCAGATCGGAGACGGTGGTGGTTGAAGGTGAAGGGTGGTGGTGGGCGGATCTGGGAGGAAGAAGAAGGGCTCGGTGGAGGCGGGTGGTGGTCGTTCCGGTTAAATGCAGTTGTGGATCCGTGGATGGAGGTGAGGATGGGTGAACGGTTATGGATCAGAGACGAAGGGAGGGAGGCAGATCGGAGATGGTGGCGGTCGAGTTGTAGTGGAGATTGGTGGTGAGTGGCGAAGGAGAAGAAGAAAGGTCACGCCCGCCACCACCGAACCGTCTTCTTCCTCCCAGATCCACTTGCCACCACCGCGACCTTCTTATTCAGGTTCGAATCCGCCGCCTAAC
>JAYMSP010004418.1:0-16285 GCA_036897095.1 Plantago elongata
GAACATGATTAATACAGAGGAAGAAGGAATGAGGGTGTTGTGTCTACAAATGAGTTTCATGCTTCCATTATATAGACAATTTACTGAGTCAGTCATTAGTCATAGCTGAGTCACTTCAACATTGAATTCATGACAAAATTAAAGTGGCTGACAAGATGCTTCACGAGATGCCTGACATATTCAAATTCAAAATTCAAAATTCAAATTCGAAATTCGAAATTTAAATTCAAAATTCAAAATTACAAACAAATAAATCAAGATTGGTCTCATTTTATAGATCCTAAAAAATATAGTCGTTGGTGATTTTTTTTTATTTCGTATTTTTTGAGATATTACCGTTTGAAAACAGATAAAAATCGAATTTCGAAAAAGAAAATTTAAAAAAAAAAAAGGAAAATGACACGTGGCAACAACCGGTTAGTTGCTGCCACGCGACGGCGTGCCACGCCGCGCCCCCGTTGGGGGGCGCCACGACGCCCCCACTAGTGCTGGTCTAATATCTTCATTGATCTTCATAGAACCCAAATGTGTTCTCTCCATTGTATGTCATGTAGAGAAATCCATCCTCATCCTTGTTTACTCATATAAATTGCTGACATCAGGGCAGCAATAGGGGGAAGCACATTCTTCACAAAAACGAAGATAGCCTTCTCATCGCTTAGCTTGATCCTCTTTCAGACCACATAAACGAATTGTCCAACATTTAGATCAATAGGGACAAGATATTTCTTCTTATCAATATCAGGAACATCACTCTTTCCTACCTTCTCAACAATCACTGGAATTCTGTCACGATACTTCTCTCTGATCCATGAAGATTCAGAAGTTCTCTTTTCCAAAGGGTGTTCAAGCTAGCCATTGCAAGACTCGAACTTTGATCTCTGACGAATATCCAATTGAGCAACAACTAATTGTATTACAAAGACAAGTACTGCAATTTATGGTCCGTTATATGTCAATTTTGGTTTGTAAGTACATTTTAATGTACCAATTTATTGTTGAATGTAGTAAATTGACGAATAATTTATTTGTCAAATAAATTTATAAAATTGCTATGAATTATTATGTATTTGTAAAAAAACCCTTTTAAATTTGGGGTTGCTAGAAAAGGGAAGATTTTTTACAGTTTTTAAGTTTTAGCGGTATGACTGGTCGAGTTATTAATAAACCACTAACACATTTTTCATTATAGTCTTAATATATTATGTTATCATTTTAAGTTGTTACTTGTCAGTATTGAAAGTTTCAGTTACAATTTTAACGTATTTTGTTAATTTTTTAAGAGATTAATGATGGTTTTAATGCTCGTTAATATATGTTTAAAGGACTCGGTTAATTATAGTACTATGTCGCATGGTACTAACAATAGTACACCATTAGAATTCTAATATGTGTCATAATTAAATAATTAAAAATTCATTTATAAATAACATTAATATTTTAAATAATTTTATAAATATAAATTACACATAATTGCAAACACTCACCTTTAACTATAAAATTAACACTTTAAACCTCAATATTTCTTCCTTCTCTTCTTCAAACCCTCCTCCTCCATCACCACCATCATCTTCATCATCAACAAACCACCACTACCATGCCGAAGCTCCGACGACTTAATTTTATTTCTTTAAATGAAGCTTTAAGCTTGGAAGCTTGGAGTTTTGGTCCATGGAAGCTTTAAGCTTTAAGCTTGGAAGCTCGAGCTTCCATGGAGGCGGACCAGTTTTGGTCCAGATCTGGTCGGCCTCCATGGAAGTCGATCCATGGAGGAGACGAGCTTCCATGGAAGCTCGACTTTCATGGAGGAGACGCCATGGAAGCTCCTTCGTGTCCGTCGATGTCCGACGAGATGCTGCAGTCTGACGGCGGTTTGAGTTTCCTCCGCCGGAACTCCGGTTAAACTTTTATTTTATTGGTATTTTGTGAATTTTTTAATAATGTAAGGGTTCATTCTATGGAGGAGACGCCATGGGAACTATTCCGTGTCCGTCAATGTCCAACGAGTTGCTTCGGTATGGCGGCGGTTTGAGTTCCCTCCGCCGAAGCTCCGGTTAAACTTTTTATTTTATTGGTATTTTGTGAATTTTTGAATAATATAAGGGTTCATTCTAGAATTATTTGGGTGTACTTTGTGAAGTTAAAATATGTAGGGTGTGTAAATAATTTACTCTTGTAAAATATTTTAATATAATGCGACGTCGCACTAAGTTATTATGCGACAGTGCAATGCCATGTCGCATTAATAAAAATGAATGTATGAGATTCATTCTTAAAGTGATCTAATGGTTGAGATCGTAGTACTAACAATAGTACAATGCGACGGTATTATAGTTTTAACCTCTTTTGTTAATGTTTAAACATATTGTGTGATAGTTTTAAGAACGTACATGATATTTTTATGCTGACATGTTGTAGGTTTAAGTGACAATCTGATACAATTAAACAACCATTAAACAAGTTTAAAAGTTCCATAAAAATCATTAAAACAATAATAAACAAGTTTAAAATAAGCTACTTGAACATTTAGCCATTCAAAGATCTTGAAACATCTATTCTCGTAGAAAAAAAAGTTCATTGGGCATTTTTTATACAAATGCATTGACTTATTAAAATAAGCTTCTTTTTTTTCCCGATCAAACTTGGTGAACTTCAACCTTCGATCTTTGATAGCATGTGCTTGGTAACTTTGAGAGACCTATCATTCAACTTGATGTCATCATTACACTTGCATAAAACATTCACTAACTTGGGCAAAATCATAACAACTCTCATTAAAACTATCATATTGGTGCTTAAAAACAAATAATAAATGTTCAACACATTCTAAAAACAGTAAAATTAATGCGTAAAATCATAACAATGCATTTTAAACCTATAACAAGGCAGGAACACACAACACAAGTTAGAAACAGTGACATTTATACATAAAATCGTAAATGTGCCTCTTGAAACTATAACAAAATATTTGTAAAAAATCAAATCATAAATATTTCGACGAAACTAAAACACTAACGTTGATGCTTAAAATTACAACAATACGTCTTATAACCATAACATATGCACTAATAATAATAACATGCAGCTACTCAAGATAAGAAAAGATAAGATAAGTTTAATAACATTAACAATAAAAATGTATCTTAAAATCATAAAAACACCTTTTGAAACTAACAACGAACATGCAATACAAGTTAAAAACAAAACATTGATGCTTAACCTATAATTGTGCATCTCCACCATAGGCTAAATCACCAACGTTGATGTTTAAAACTATACTAATAGATCTTGAAACTATAACATTTGCGTTAAATCAATAACATGCAGAAACATTCAACTCAAGCTAAAATCGGTAATGTTGGTACTTAAAACCATATAATAAATTTTAAAACTATAACAATGTCTCTTAGAACTATGACAAAACATTTGCAAAAATTACACCATAAATATTTCACCATATGCAAAAATCACTAATGTTGTGTTGCTACTTAAAACAACAATAATAGATTTGTGAAACTATAACAACGATATTTAAAACACTAACAGGCTGAAACGTTAAACACAAGGTAAAACTATAACAACGATACTACACTATAACGCCAACTCTTAAAACTATAATAAAGCACCATATTACAAAATTTGATTTTCACTATACTAATTTCAGATCTAAAATCAGATATGGAAACATTAGATCTTAAAATCAACGAAAAATGACAACTAAAAGATCAAATTTCACTTTCGATTGGGAGTTTAATGAAAAAAGCAAGATGAATTTGTTGATTTGAACTTTCTGCAATTGAATTTGAAAATTCGGCGAAAAATTTTGCAAGATCCAACATAATTCCAGTGAAACTAGAGAGATAGAGAGAGAAACTTATATGTAGATTTGATTGCTCTGGCAAAAATAGATCTGACGGTAGTTCTGGCGAAATGAGGGCGGCGGCGGTTTCGATCTCTGGTCAAGGAGATGGGGGAGGGAGGGAGAGAAAGAAGGATTTTAATGTTTCTCTCTCTAGAGTTTTTGTAGAGAGAGGAAGATTGTTGAGTTTTGTGATTTTTGTTAGAGAATGTATTATTATTTTGGTATTTATATAAAGCTTGATAACCGGTTTACTTGTGTTTCAGCCCGGTTCTTCATTATAAAAACCGAATTTTCTTATAAATTAGGAAAATTTTCCCTTTACTATACTTAATTTTGAGGTTTTTATGAAATAGGACCACATTAAATGTTTTGTAGAATTCTACTATGAGGATTGAGGAATTGTTTCGTTTTCAAATCTATGAAAGCGTGTTAGGACGTCGACCCGTAAAACCAACTCGAACCTATTGGCCGGTGGCAAAGTACCTTTCTACTAAGAGTCCGTCTCCTGAGAGTCCATCATACAATGAAAGTCTTTTAGAGTCCTACATAATAAATAAACATATACAATTTACACATAAGATTACACAATATGTTTTTTACGGGTCAACCCGCTTGACTCGGGCCGACTCACATTTTCCTTTATAATACATAGCCCGCGTTTATGTATCAATCCCATTATATTAATACTTTGGTACAAATTGCTTATGTTGGTGTATAATTACCTATTTTTAGTGTAAAATTGTTGATGACAAGCTATTTATCGTCAAAAAACACAATATTTATAAATCAATTTCATTCATCAATCAATAAATATATTACATAAAGAACAATACAAAAATTTAGAATCAATATATTCAAACTACATTCATCCTTGATTAAAAAAACACCATTGAATTGTTTGTCAACTCTTTCATCCACGCATCTATTTTTATCATTAATCATTCGACCACCATTTTTACGAAAACCTACTACATGTAACAAAAAACAACCAACATCAACAATTTATATATGGACATAAACAATTTACGTAAAAACTTAAAGATTTTTTTTCTCAAAAGATAAAATAAAATACATATATTCAAAACATAACCAATTTACCCTAAGCAATAGACAATTACAATATAAACATATCCTATTCATACATAATCGAAGTAAACAATGAAGCATAATAACCTAAGCAAAAATGAATCATAAACATAAATATCACCAATTTACTCTTAACAATCAACAATTACAGTATAAACATATGCTATTTATACATAAGAATTGAAGCATAAACATAGGCATCACCAATTTACCCTTAACAATCAACATTTACAGTATAAAAATAGACCATTCATACATAATAATTGAAGCTAAATGAAAGATAATAACCAAAGGAAAAATGAAGCATAAACATAAGCACAACCAATTTACACTTAAGAATCAACAATTACAGCCAAAACAACATAAACGAAGGATATCATGAACAACAACAATCACTTCAACGTTATTAATAGAGTTCAAACATGCAAACATCAACAAATTACGAGCCAAACATACACAATTAAAGTTTAAATATCAACAATTTCACACAAAATATATTGTTATGAGAAATTACTAGCTCGAAATCACCATAACCAAACGAAAAACCAAAAAAAACTAATTACATAACTATTTGCACATAAACATGCACAATTCATGCATAAACAAAGATAATTAAAACGAATGTGACATAAAGCATAATCATAAAGTAATTTAGCCACAACATCATCTATTTACAACCAAACATACATAATTATGTGAAAACTTAAACAAAATAAAAAGTCACAATGAAGATCTATCAACAAATGCATAAAATTCAATGAAAAATTAAATGAAACTATACAAACATAGATAATTAATGGACAAACATAAACAATTAAAGTACAAATATCAATAATTTCACACGAACTATACAGTGACGAGAAATTACTAAAAACCACCACAACCAAACAAAAAGTGAAAAAATTGAAGAATCGAAAGAATAAATAGGAAAATGGAGGAAACAATAAGGTGATGACTCGTGTATGAAGTAGTCGGAGATTCACCGGAAAAGACGACCGGAAAAGTTTCGAATTCCGGCCAACATTTTTAAAAGTTGACCAAATGAAAAATAAAATCGATAGAAAGACATATCGGATTATCGACTAATCAAATATGTAATTGAATTTAAGATTGATAGTCGGACGACAGAGATATTGTCGGAGGAATAAAGATGGGGGAAGATTGATAAAAAAGGAAGGAAAAGAAGGAAAATGAGTAAACCCCTAGAATAGGGATATTTATATGATCTGTATACCCACGACGAAAACCGTTAAATCCGAACCCGCAAATTAAACCCGTAAGTATTACTAGTATTATACCAAAACAGTGACATTGATGTTCTTCTTCCCACCATAATCAGCTAAAACCCTAAGCCCTCTTCTTCAATCTGTAGCTGACAATTACCGGAACACCACTCTCCTCGCAGCACACTTATCCACTTTGGCAGGTACTGTTATCTTCTTCAATATTTCTTCACTTGTTAGCCTGCCTGTTTAGTAATAGTAAGATTTGAGTCTAGATGATACGACGCTTTTAAGAACTTGAGCAAAAATCAATGCACGTACATCGTTTATCATATTCGAAGATTTGGTGTAAGTTTTGAGCTGCATTTCTGAATCTAGACAGTACCAGTCAATTCAAACTGGCTGGGGAAGTAATTGCTCTACCTGAATTTTCAGCAATGCGGGGAAGTGCTGATTTACTTGAGGGGATAGTGCACAAGGACAGACATTATACATGAAGTTATGAACAGTCTAGATTCACCTTCATTCTGAACGTTTGTTAAGGGCAACGCGTCAATCATTATCATTCTAACTGGGGCATCATGAATAGGAATTTAGTTTAAGTTAGGGTGTTAACAACCAGTTTGTACAATCACGCATCTCCAAGCTGGAAGTAATGTTACCTTTTAACTCTGTCTCTAACAATTCCGCGCCTCGTTGCGTATATCTGCTCGTAAATGGACTATTAGCTGAGTTTTGAGATATGCGTTTTTATTATCAATTGGTAGATTTTGTTAGATATGAATGTATATAGCTAGCTAAGTTTGTGAAGTTAGTTTGTTGTAGGAAATCTAGCAATGGCCTCAATAGGACAGCCGGCTTCATCCTTGAAGCGGATTTCAACTAGTGAAGGGGATGAGCTTGTTATAACCCCTCTAGGGGCTGGTAGTGAAGTGGGACGCTCCTGTTGTTTCATGACTTACAAAGGGAAAACTATTATGGTATAACACTATATATCTCTACATCTATTGCTATTTGTTTGTAGTTTTGTATCATTCGATTATTAACCAGGTACATTTGTTTGTGTGTTTAGTTCGATTGTGGGATTCATCCCGCGTTTTCAGGAATGGCTGCCTTACCTTACTTTGATGAGATTGATCCTTCAAGTATAGATGTGCTTCTTGTCACTCAGTAAGTTTGCCCACCCTTTTTTAATCTTTACGATAACGCTGAAGTAGAAAATGGGTGAGACTGGGTTACTCATGGTTTAACGTACTAACATCACTTCCAGAAGAAGTAATAGCCCCTCTTTGCTTTCCCAAAACCCATCAAATGTATGTATGACTAGCTATGCACGTTTTTCATCTGGGTTAACTTTGCTGGAAGTGGGTTCTTCAAATACTATTATTCAAGATTTCTGAAAGATAATATTTCTGATGAGGTCAATTTGTAACATCTCTATTAGAATTTATATTTCTGATGAGGTCCAACTGATAAGTGCTCCTGTATCTGTTAAAGGATGTGGATTGGGGGGTGGGGGAGGGGGGGATACAGACTATAGTGCAACTGATCACCTTACCGTTGTGCCAAAGCTTGCCTTCACACGTTTATGTAAACTAGATGTCTATATTTATACATTATCATCCGTGGGTATAAATTACGTATATAGGAGTATTATATTAGAACTTACATACACATTTTTCTTGTACACTGAGAACACATACACGTGAATATTCTTCACTGAGTAATTTGATAATTCATAGTTCGTAATGGTGGTTTCCCCCGCATTGGAACTGATTCCATTTGTATTGTCCTCATTCCAAGTGTGCATACTTGCTAAACAATTGCAAGGTTCGTAATCTTTAGATTCAGATTACATGCTTGTTCTGTTTCTTCCATCTGTAATGCTTTGCAAATTTTATTTAGCTGCTTTCTTGTGTGTCCTGAAAGTTTTGGCAAAACATTGAATATCCAGAATGGATGTAATCCTGTAAATATAGCTCAGACCTTTCACTCTGAATTGAAACCAAGATTGATAGTACGAGATAAGGGGGAGCACACCCAATCAAGTTTTAAAAAAACTCTGCCGCTTGTGATTCTGGTAATTCCTTTCAGTTTTTGCCTTTAACTTTATGCTCTGGGCCAATCTCAGCTTTCACTTGGACCATGCTGCTTCCCTTCCATATTTTCTCGAGAAGGTTTGTTCGTCTTATTATAACATCACAAACTTGTACAGTATAATTTTATTCTCTTGCTGATGACCTCATATTTTATTTATTTTGTATCAGACCAACTTCAAGGGGCGTGTATTTATGACACATGCAACAAAGGCCATTTATAAGTTGCTTTTGTCTGATTATGTTAAAGTAAGCAAAGTCTCAGCTGAGGATATGTTGTTCAATGAAAATGACATTCTTCGCTCGATGGATAAGATTGAGGTACATTCTACTTAAGTTCTTTCTGTTTGCTTATACAATGTAAGCTAGAGAAATTGTTCACATATTCACTGAAATGAACACTTATGATTCAAATTTTATAGAATTATATATTTGATCTATTCATTAACTTTTGCTAATTTAAAATATACTATAAGCACAACCTAAACTTCTTCAACTGTCTGTCCATGTGCTTGTCACACAGGTTATTGACTTCCACCAGACTTTAGAAGTAAACGGTATTCGTTTCTGGTGTTATACTGCTGGTCATGTACTCGGTGCTGCCATGTTTATGGTTGATATAGCTGGCGTCCGTGTCCTCTACACTGGAGACTATTCCCGTGAAGAAGACCGGCATCTTCGTGCCGCAGAGCTACCCCAATTCTCACCAGATGTTTGCATAATTGAATCCACATTTGGTGTTCAAACACATCAACCACGTGTTACTAGAGAGAAGAACTTCACGGAGGTAATCCACTCTACTGTTTCTCTAGGTGGTCGTGTCCTAATCCCCGCTTTTGCCCTTGGCCGAGCACAAGAGTTACTCCTCATCCTTGATGAATATTGGTCAACCCATCCTGAACTGAAAAATGTCCCAATCTATTATGCTTCACCACTTGCTAAGAGATGCATGGCTGTTTATCAAACCTACATTAACTCCATGAATGACAAAATCCGGAACCAGTTTGCGGATTCAAACCCATTTGACTTTAAACACATCTCCCCACTAAAGAGCCTGGACGAATTCAACGATGTGGGACCCTGCGTTGTGATGGCAAGCCCAGGTGGGCTTCAGAGCGGGCTTTCGAGACAGTTGTTTGATAAATGGTGCTCGGATAAGAAAAATGCTTGTATAATACCTGGGTATGTTGTTGAAGGAACACTGGCAAAAACCATAATTAACGAACCGAAGGAAGTCACACTTGCAAGTGGTCTGACTGCTCCTCTCAACATGAGAGTTGCATATATATCCTTTGCGGCTCACGCAGATTACAACCAAACAAGCACATTTCTTAAAGAACTCATGCCTCCAAATATTATTTTGGTTCATGGTGAAGCAACTGAGATGGGAAGGCTCCAGACCAAACTTCTTTCTATTTTTGCAGATGGAAATACAAAAGTCTTAACCCCCAAGAATTGCCAACCTGTGAAAATGCACTTTAATTCGCAAAAGATGGCCAAAACCATTGGTAAGCTAGCTGAAAAGACGCCTGGTGTTGGTGAAACTGTTAGTGGGTTGCTGGTGAAGAAAGGGTTTACGTATCAAATAATGGCACCTGAGGATCTTCACATCTTCTCTCAGTTGTCAACTGGTAACATCATTCAAAGGATTACTATCCCATATTCAGGTGCCTTTGCTGTTGTGAAGTATAGGCTTAAGAAGATTTATGAGAGCGTGGAGTCTTCAACTGATGAGGAATCGGGAGTTCCAACTCTGAGAGTACATGATAGGGTGACAGTGAAGCAAGAGTCTGAGAACCATCTGTCATTGCATTGGACTGCTGATCCAATTAGTGACATGGTCTCAGATTCTGTTGTGGCTTTGGTTCTAAATGCTAGTCGAGAGTTGCCAAAGGTGGTTGAGTCGGAAAGTGAGATGAATGAGGAAGAGGAAAGTAGGAAAGCAGACAAGATTTTGCATGCACTTCTCGTTTCCTTGTTTGGGAGTGTGAAGTATGAGGAGAATGGGCAAGTACTGATTGACTTGGATGGTAAACTCGCGCATCTTAATAAACAAACTGGTGAAGTTGAGTGTGCAGATGAGAATCTGAAGGACCGGGTAAAGATGGCGTTCCGAAGAATTAGAACCGCCATGAAACCAATACCAATTCAGGGATACTAGACCAAGGAGAAAGTTTCTGTTTTTTAAGATCATTTCAGTGTTTGTAATTCTTGTATGGGGTATACTTGGTTCTTAACTTGAATACTGTAGACTGAAAGAAACTAGCTAATCTGTTTATTATAAGGTTGGCGCATACTTTAGGTGCAAAATGAGATATCTATCTAGCTTTGGTGTCTCAAAGTGACTGTCTTCCAATCCCCTTCAACAATATGCTTTAGCTAAGAACTTAGCCTGGAGATAATGGTCTGTAGCCAAGTTGGTAATGTGTATTGGCCTGCGCAGTCGGATTGAGATTTGAGATGATGGTTCTGTTCTCGATCCTTTTCGCCTTCCACATGACCCCTTTTCTCGAATTAATTTTATTCATATAATGTGGGCCATTTAATGAATTCGTAATGACAAAGTTGTCTTGGGTCTTTTTTAAGTATTCTACTACATAAAAATATCAATTTAAATTGAATTTTATGATTTTAATTGTATACCAACCAACCCCTAAACTTGATTTGAATTGAATTTTACCAATTATAATCGTATGCCAATTAACCCCTAGACTTTTAGTACACTGTTATAGTCAATTTTTCCTTTTTTTAAAAGAAACGGTTTAATTGAAGTTGAAGCGTATTGCCAACTGGCTGCACCTCGTTGTCGTTATAGAATATATAATTCACTGAAGTTTAATTATACAATCAATACCCTTTGAATAGATGATTCTAATGAAATACTAAATTACTAATTATCATTCGCACTTACAATTCACATTTCTTTTCTAATAATAAGAACCATATTGGCAAGAACATGGATTTGGTAGAGAAAGTACATGTAAAAGTAAAATTGATATTGAATCTTCCTTTTAATAATGTATACATTATAAAAATAATACATTTTTAAATTTTATGGTTAAGTAATGTCACAGCTGACCTTGTAAAATTCTTCATTTTGATTAATTAAAATTTATTTAAGTTTACAAAACGAAATGTTTTGATTGATTAGGATAAAAATAAAAGCTGATTATACTCTCATCCACTTACTCGATACTAGAGATCGATTCCAACATGTGACACTCATTCTTACATTTAATTCTTTAGCCTTCAATTCTCAAATCTAAATATATTTAGAAATAATATAAACACAATAACAAATATACACCTGAATATAATAATTCTTCGACCGAATATTAAAATGTCGGTCAATAACACATTTATTGAGAGACAAAATCATTTGCAATTTCGGAGTACTGTAGCACTTAATTTATACAAAAGTACACTCACCTCCTACTTTTGTGAATCGTGATCCATCATCCATGCTTGAGAATATGCATAGAAGCGATTCTTATATTTTATTATGTGATACTTGCTCAAATTTTTAGTAAATGTGTTTGAGCAAGAAATTAAAAGAAAGTGTGAGTATTGTATATTTATGGAAGAAAAACATAGAGGAATATGTAACGAAGAAATATTTTTTGGATAGTGATGAAAATATTTTTTTAACTATACAAGTGTGTGTGTGTGTGTATTTCTTTGATACTTAATTTTCATGTGATCACCACTTAAATATTTCATTTGTAAATAATAGTATACTTTGATAAAATAATTTATTTATATCCCTATTTAAATGTTCGGGACTCTAGTATAATAATTAAAATCGATTATGGTAGAATTTAATTCACCCTTTTTATCATTTAAATAATTAATTAGGGTTAAGAGGGTTAAGCTTTGTTATTTTCGTTCGAGCATAAGTGAACTGAACTTATTTATAGTATAAAAACTAACTAAACAAAATCTAAACATTATTAAATGAAGTTAAATTAAACTAAAATTAATAATATTTTTAGATAATAAATATATCATAACCTTACTAAATTAATTATAAGTTTTCTTTAGACCACATAGTGCGAAATCGTGGGTAAAATGTATGGGGGTTAGAAAGTGACGGCCTAGCCATAACGTATTTTATTTTTTAAATATGATGAAAGTGTAGGACAAAATGAATCATATTCATTTAAAAATATAATTTTTAATTAAAAATAACATGTTAAAGTTAATTATTATAAGAAATAAATCATGATAAGAAAAGAATATGGTATTATTTGGCAGTCATAAATTCTCATTCCTATATAAAAAAGGTTAATTTTGAATCGTATAATTCAAAAATCCAACATAGTATTATTTTTTTTAAACGTGAATATATTATCATTATTCAAAATAAATACAAAGCAGAAGGCGATCGTACGATCCAGACTAAAACGTCAAGACTATATCGCAGAAGTAACAAAATAAATTAGGCAATCATCACTCCAAACCCTATAGATAAGTGTATTAATAATTTATATTTTGAAAATTTGGACACAGCAGTCGATCCGGACTACCTACTGAGGAAGGTTCAACCGGATCAACTCGAGTCAACTTGGAACAAAATAATAATATTATTTAAAAAATCATATCTAATATATTTTTATACAACTAAAATACTCAAAATGTATAACCTTGAAACATAGTTGGTGTCTCAGTCACTAATTTAATCTAATTGTTTAGTGTAAGTATAGAGTATGCATATCCAAAAATTAAATATAACTTGCATAATTCATGATACCATCACTTTGAATTATAAATTTTCAATATTTATTAAGGTTTTAAATTATTTAACTTATATCTAAAACAGACCTGTAGCCCATTCCTTTTCCTTCTTTCTTCTTTGCCTTCTTTCTTCTTTCTTATTTTCCTTCTTTATTGTCGTCTTCTTCTTCTTCTTACTACTCTTTCTGCTTCTACTTCTTCTACTGACACCTATTTCTTCTTTTTTACTAATTCTTCTTCCAGTTAGGCGGCTACGTCAGATTAGTTTCTTCCGGTTTTTCTTTTTTTACATCAAACCGGTTCAATCCAAGTTTTTTACCGGGTCTCACTGGTTTTTTACCGAGTATCCCGAGTTTTACCGGACATCGAGTTTTTTCGAGTATATGGGGTTTTCGGACAGTTCTACTTACCAAATACTAATAGCGTTGAACCGGATCGATCTGGGTCGACTCGACGGGTTTCAAAACACAGTTGATAATGTTTTGGGCAACTCCGTTAGTATCTGGTGTGCCAGAAGTCGTATTAAAGCAATGATCATTCCGAAACTTCCATACCTCATACACAGTTTTTGTAAAGGCCATTTTCAAGAGCTTTGACTTCCAACCTTTAACTTTCGTCTTCCGGAGTATCCAATTGTCGGGTATATGTTGCAGCCTCAGCCAGGCAAGTACTGTAGTCCAAATCGTAGCAGGTTAGCACACTGAAACGTCAGGTGCGGAGAGCTCTCATTATCGGTGCTGAAACAGCAGCCAGCTGTCGTGATCATCCCAAATCGCATCAACATGTCCCTAGTTGCAAGGCGTTCATGGCACCCTCAGTTGGGATGAAGGAACTAATGAACATTCTTCTCTTATATATTCAATTCAACCAAATTAATTTCAAGTTAATGTCATTTTTATTAAAATAGATCGACAAACATTTAATAATTTACTTTATAAGTTATATTTGACACTACTAAACTTTTGGTTAGAGAAATTAATTAATAAGCTAGCTGATTAAACAAAACTAATTAATAAGTTAGTTGGTAGTTGATTGTGCGGTTGAAAGTCGATAAGTTACTTGATAGTTATTGAGTAACTAATATTTCCACACCCTCTCCGTTAGTTATTTATTTTCAATGAATGTGAGCATTTGTGATGTTTACTACTTTTTATGTGTCGAGAATAACTTCCTATTTTACATTTTGAATGTCTCAAAAAAAACTTCTTATTTTCTTTTTCGGCAATCACTCACCCAACTTTAAAAATCACTTTGAGAGACCCACTAAAATTATTTTATCCAAATTTAATATATAACTTATTTTCTCTACCAAAAAAGTAAACATAAAGCTATTACCAAGGCTGATGAATTAATATATATGCTTTTATGTATATACAGAAAAAGAAAAGAAGATTTCAATTTTATTTAGGATAAAAGTATTTATGAGAATTGATTGAGATGAGGAATTAAGTCATTATTGCATTAAGATGGGTGATCAAAATGTTCGCGGAATTGGCTTACTTGTGTCGGGTGAATGTAAAACTTCAAAAGTCGCCCAACTTTACTTATATGACACCAAATATTAAATTGACAACAAGGTTAATTCTCTAGTCTTGGGTGTGTCTCTTTTAAACATTTTCACTTACTTTTATGTAACTTTAAAATAATTATTTCATACAAATTATACGTCATGCATTAGTTAGTGTACATTATATTATAGAATACCCGAGCGAATGAACAAAATACGATTATATGAAAGTAGGACGGAGGGAGTAATGTTTTATACAATGAACAACGAAAGTTCACAGAAAAATCCAGGTACAATAATTGTAAGGAATAGATGATCCCTTTCTACATATAAGAACTATCAACTTAAGTTTCACATGCAACTCTTCACGTAAAGTATGTGCTTTCTCCATGTAGGTTTAAAGCTCACCGTTGACCAAATAATAAATATATCTCTCATGGAAGTAAAGGAAAATCACATTAGCCTAAGTTCATTTAATGACATGTTAGTGTCGAGCAATTTTGTTATATACAATGATATACATTAATTTATTGCCTATGAAATGCTCTATGATAAATTGCAACAAGAGCAAAGCACAATGATTTGTTCCCACGGTTGACTGGAGAGAAACATGTCATATATAGAAAATTATGTGTATGTTGTTGATGGCCAAAATCGTGAAGTATTCTTCTTAAAAGGCTATGAAGGGATCAAATATACTTTTATATGGGGAACTTTGTCCCCTGGTGTGAGGATAAGAGGAAATATTGTACTTCAAGTTGCATCGAACGAGATTGTCTTACTACTTTCTATGGGGCCAAGCATCCAAAATTTGGGTTACCATTGAAAATTCATGAGAACTCAACACACAATAAGCTCAAACATGATTCAGAGGTCACATGTCTGCTTAAGGACAAACAACTTATCATTTGAGACGAGTCTGAGGTGAGAAATCGACATTGCTCTGAGGTGCTCAATAAGAGTTTGAGAGATGTAATGGGACGTCTAGACGAACCATATGGTGGGGGTGGTAACTGTCTTCAACGCAGACTACCAACAAATTTTACTCATCTAGAATATGAAATGCAATGTGAGGCACTTCATCTGACAATGAACATGTGATTGCATGTAACTAATGTAGCATTTATATTAATCTTATTTTTTAACCTCCAATCTTTTCTCACACAATACGGTTTGACATCTTTCGAGGAGGTGAAATAATTTGTTGAGTGGTACTGCAAGTCTCTGATGGTGTTGCCCGTGAACACAATGACGACAATGTTGATATCAAGACCTAAGATATTTAATCATTCAAGAAGTAAGTTATGCCATTTGAACCATGCTGATAGTCATATCATTCGTTGTTAGAGAACTACGTCGATCCATTACTTGACCCAAAATATTTTCACCACCAGATTGTTCTTGCACCTACAAATGAAATTGTTCATGAGATAAATCAGTTTGCCCTGTAAAAAAAATGCCTGGAGATAGTGTTGAATATTTTAGCGCGAATAGTATTGATAGGGAACACTACAAAAATCGCCTGGTCTAGCGACGGATAACAACGCCCGTCATTAAAATGCACAACAGATTCACAATTTCACAACATATATGCTTGATAAATAAAATCTTACCCTGAGCTCGTCGAAGTAAAAGTGTTTGGTCGAGTCAGACATTGTCGATCACTTCTCTCCTCCTTCACCCGCTCTCTCCCTACGATGAATTACAATGTGTGTATCTCTATATGTGATGTTAACTTTTATCTTTTAAAGATATTGTCGTTTACAAAATTTATTTA